>QJOB01000137.1:0-178296 GCA_004155035.1 Monosporascus sp. 5C6A | reverse complement strand
CCCCCCCCCCCCCCCCCCCCCCCCCCCCCCCCCGCCCCCCCGCCCCCCCGCCCGGCGGGCCTTGTGTACTACGTACTCCTATCTAGATAGCAATCGACCTTCGAGTTCTTTGCTCTGTTGTACATAGTAGAGTCTCTATCGGGTTGCTCCGTGATGTGTTTCTGTCTATACGTAGACCTACGGGGTGATGATGCGAGAGTGTGCTTTTAGCAAAAGGGGTTCCTAAGTTAGAGGGGGTGGAGGAGGGGCATTGCTGAGCTACAGTTGATAGAACGTGATTTGTTTTATTTCCGCCGGACGAAAGAAGGTAGGTAAGATCAGAATGCAACAGGTAGATAAGGCTATTCGTTGTTAGACTCTCGAAATGTCTGGGATGTAGAAATAACACACTAGGTAGGTCGCCCCGGGCAGCTGAGGCTGGGCCTGTGAATCCATGGGAGAGATAGGTGTCAGCTAAGTAGCAAGATAAGATCTTGCACTTAACAGTCCTTTGGTGCAGCCGTGCGCGACAGTAGGTAATGGCTAGAGAGATGCGCGTAGCAATGCACGCCACCCCGGTTTGCACACCTACTATATAATTAAAAGATCATTAAATCGTACGAAATCCAAAAAATAAAAATATAAAAGATAAAAAAATATAAAAATTCTTTAGATAATGCTAATTATTATGAACTACGTGATAAAACCCGCCAATGCTTATATAACGTAAACCAAAATATATATGGTAAAGATATAAAGCTTTCGGTAAATCCTTTTATTATAAACCCACTTAAACCTTTTATTATAAACCAACTTAAAAATAGTGGTAGAGAACATGCAATATGGAGACTAAACCGGGACTTTTGCAGTCCGGCTGTAAGAAAAAAGGGGGGGAGGGATCTACATGGAATCGCTGGAGGGGCTGCCAGAAGGCGTGTAGTATTGTCAGAATTACGATCCGACGTTGGTCAGCCTGATCAAGTCAGTGTATTGCTAAGTCGCATTGGTGTAGCCTCGTTATACTAGGGCTTAGTGAGCCGGGGGTTAGATATACGACCAACGTGCTGCAGTTATCTGCGTTGGGTCCAAGATGGTGAATCACATCTGCCCCTTTGCGGATAATCCCAGGCAGTCGCTGTCAGATATCACCTTTTCACAACAGCTGCAGATCTACACCCATCTAAGGGCGTCAGATGGCATCCAGGCGTAGTTACAGCTCAGGCATTATTGAACCACCCCCCGGAGTCTTTACAACCGTCAGAAACCTAGAAGTTGTTAGTTCAGTCCGCAACACGCTGTTACTTAGACAGGAGCAACAGCGTTGCCGAGTGATCGATTCAAAGAGGTTGTACTAAAATATTTGTTCCTAAACCTCGCACATTCAGTCCCTGCGAGAGGGTATCCATGACGAAATAGATGAGTACAGTAGTCACTCTGACGAGCATTTGCCTAGCATAACACCATGTTAGTATCTTGGTGCAAGGGCTCGTCGTTGGGGGGGAAGAGTCAGACGTCAGCTTGCTCACCAATATGCCATAGGAATCGAAGTCTTCTTAGGCCTTCCGAAGCCAGGTTATGCCCCTACCACCTCCTACTGCTGACTTCACGGGAAGACCGTAATAGTCACCGGTGCCAACGTCGGTATTAGCCTTAAAGCGGCTCGATACTTTGTACGCTTCAATGCCTCAAAGGTCATTTTGGGCTGCAGAGATACGAGCAAAGGGGACAAGGCCAAGAATGACATTGAATCACAGGAGAAGGCCGGTGTCGTTGAAGTGTGGCATGTGGACCTCAGCTCGTTTGCCAGTGTCCAGGTGTTCTGTCGTCGGGCTAGCCAACTCGACCGGCTTGATATTGTCGTCGAGAACACCGGCATGCTTGCTACCAGGCACGAGACATTTGAAGGCTACGAGCGCCAGATCACGGTTGACGTCATCTCGACCTATCTGATGGCTGTGTTGCTCCTTCCTATTATGAGGAGCATGATGTCTATGCATCAGGATAAGAGCCTGCCTGGTTCTCCACATATCGTCATTGTCGGCTCCAACGGTCATTTTACGCCAAATTTGAACAACGCAACGAGCCTTCCATCTTCGAGGCCCTAGGGGCGACTCCTACATGTTCCGAAGGCATCGCACCTCAAAACTCCTTTCCGTTCTCGTTTCCCGCGAGCTCGCGGATCGGATGAAGTCAAGTGCGAAACCGACTGCGGTCCTGAATGTTGTCGACCCCGGGTTTTGCTAATCTGAGCTTTTGCGGGAAAAGGGATTCGGCTTAATTATAAACTTAGTTATGGTCATTCTCTAGAAAGTCTTTGCGCGTACGGCCGAGATGGGTGCCCGAACATATATAATGGCGGGCTTGCGCCGGTCCTGAAAGCCATGGCAGATACCTAGAAGACCGTCAACTTAGCACCCCGAGCCCTTTGGTGGAAAGTGAGGAATGCAAGAGCATTCAGAGAAAGTTTTTCGATGAACTTATTACGATACTTGAGGGCATCGCACCAAGCAGTTCGAACAGCATTAAAATAACTTACCTCGCATTTCTTGTGAGGTGCTGATTAGTCCCAACGGGCATGGTTCTTCCGCACCCTGGCACTGGCATTAGCGACGCAGTCATGATACTGTCATATTTTGTTAATGTTCGTTTTGACTTCCAAGAGCGGTCATTGCGCCCCTTCTCTGCTCTTTGTCCTGTATGTAAACAGCTATGCCAACCACAAAGCAGTGCTGTCAGCTAACCAGGTGTGCTATATAGCACGCTCCCTAAAGGCTACGCTCCGATCGGAATATATATGTTCCGTTGCTAGGCTACACAAAAGCCGTACGCAGGCGAAAAAACTGCCTAATTAGCTGAATAGAATAACGTAACCGATGCCCCCTATATCTGACCATAGTTTCCCAATTGGGAAGCGGAAGGTTTGAATCCGGACCTCTTTGTGGTTGTACCCCACATTACCCCAGGATTTCGAACAGCACCGAGCCTCTGACCGGGCCTCGGCGCCAGGCATCCCCACATGGACGGACCTGATTCCTCTGCTCAAGAGTGCGGGGTGATTGGTGCGGGTTACAACCTCCCGGTCTTCTTGACGCCGTCTCTATCCACCTCTAGCTATTACGTCAATGGCCTATATAACCTTAGCATACGGGCCCCCGAGACGCGAGAAGCTACCCCACTACGATGTTTTTCGTCACACCCGATTCGGGCGGAAGACAGAAATGCGACGATTAAGTATTCCCGCCGTGTCATTCGGTCTTAGATTGTCCGGCTCTAAGGGGTCGCCGCATTGGGACGGCGTATGTGCGGCTACGTCTCTAAGACTACATGCATATATAAGGTCAAAGGCTATGCATAGCGACGAGTAGAGGATTTTCCCCTGACGATCTCCTCCCACCAACTTTCATCTCCAAGGAAGATCTGCACCAGTTTCGTCGGAGGACAGACGGCAACCCTTGCAAACGCCCAAGATGCAGCTCCTGCGAGCCACCATCGCCGGCCTCGCCGGCCTCTCCACGCTCCACCAAGCCGCCGCGACCCCGACCCCCGTCGAGGTCCGGCAGACGGCGACGGTGACGGACTTAACCATCTTCTCACCGCCGTCGAACGCCGGGTGGGTGGACCCGCGCGTGCTGTACGCGCGCGCGGTGCACCTGCGGTCGTCGGGCGACCTGCTCGCGACCTGGGAGAACTACTCGCCGGAGCCGCCGCAGGTGCACTTCCCCATCTACCGGTCCTCGGACGGCGGCGCGTCGTGGCGCGAGATCGGCCGCGTCCGCGACACCGTCAACGGCTGGGGCCTGCGCTACCAGCCGTTCCTGTACGAGCTGCCCAGCCGCATCGGCCGCTTCCCCGCCGGCACCCTGCTCCTCGCCGGCAACAGCATCCCCACCGACCTCAGCAAGACCAAGATCGACGTCTACGCGAGCACCGACGGCGGCGTCAACTGGTCGTTCGTGAGCAGCGTCGCGAGCGGAGGCGAGGCCCGTCCGAATAACGGCCTGACCCCAGTTTGGGAGCCTTTCTTGATGTGAGTGTCGCGCCCTGTATCTCAGCCGGTGACGGCCGGTATTCTCGCAGTTTCTGCGGATGTCTCGAGTCCGTAATTCTTGTTGGACTAGGACCACGCAGGGCGTTGCCACGGGCTATCAGGTGCTAACCCAGTTATTCGCGACAGGGTCTACAACAACCAACTCATCTGCTACTACGCGGACCAGCGCGACAAGAGGTTCGGCCAGAAGCTGTCGCACCAGACCACGACGGACCTGTTGACCTGGAGCGCCCCGGTGGACGACGTGCACGACACGTCAAACTACGCGGCGCGACCGGGCATGCCGGTCGTGGCCGCGCTGCCCAACGGCCAGTACATCTTCGTGTACGAGATGTGCGGCACGGACGGGTGCCGCGTCCATTACCGGCTGACGCGGGACCCGTTGAACGTGCTGTCGGCGCGGGACGTCGGCCTCGTGTCGGACAAGGGCCAGCGCCCCGTTAGCTCGCCCTACGTCGTGTGGTCGAGCGCCGGCGGGCCCGACGGCACCATCGTCGTCAGCACCGGCCGCGACCAGATCTTCGTCAACCGCAAGCTGGGCGACTCGGCCGCCTGGGTGGAGCGCGCGGTCCCGCAGCCGAGGGCGTACTCGCGCGGCCTCACGCTGTTCAACAACGACGACAATAAGCTGTTGATCATCGGGGCCGGGTGGCTGCCGCCGAGCAGCACGAATAGGGTCAGCGTGAGCGTCATTGATTTGAAAGCCACCATCGGGGCATGATGTATGGTTTGGGGCAACCCGGGAAAAGAGGGTATTGTCAAGGAATCGTTCAATATACTGTCTAATAAAGTCTTAAACCAGTGCGGTCCGGATAGTTTGGCCATCCATCACATTGCCGTAATATTCGGTTAGACTCCAGTTAGGATGGTGAAGACTTTGCTATCATAAGTAGTTGATGACATAACAAGGAAAATTGCGATGTAGGTTAGCACTCGGCATATGCTTTTCGGGATAGAGGCGTAACTTTCGTATATCAGGTTTGTATGAATGCATCGGGTCGAACATCCCTACGTTATGACATAGGATGCTTCGACTACGTATCTTAATCCTCGCCTGTCGCTACCCCTTTCTAGCTGCGGCACTCCGTAATTCCGCGCTGCCAGCTTCTAAGGCGGAATAAGGCTGTGGAGCGAGTCAGGAAGAACAGAGGGCACGCGCACTTTAGCAGAAGTGTGGTTGCGAAAGAAGATAAATTCCAAGCAAGTTCTCTCGAGAATGCTTGTCCGTGGTTGAGCGTATCACTGCTTCCCGACATCCATTGAGACCCAACCGTCGTACCAGCGTAGGAGAGCACCTGTTTCTAGAAGGCTTTTGGGTCAAGAGTCCTCACGACTTGAAGTCAGTCTGCGAGTCCATCAAAGGTACATGTGTACTGCACATACTGTAAATCCTAAATCCTATTATAATGGACGGCTCCAATACTTGTAATAATGTGTATAACACGGCGGGTAATACTTACATACATTCTTTCCCGTTATGGTCCATTAGCACTACGTAATCCTTAAAAACTCCGTGACAATCGATACCAAACCGTTCTCGACAGACCACTCGCTGTCTTCACTTCCACAGGCCCCTTAACCGGGACTACCTGCTCCAGCGCTATCGTACTTACTCCGAGACTTTAACAATGATCTTGCCCCTCGCGCGCCCCGTCTTCAGCTTCCTGTACGCCTCGGGCACGTCCTTATACGCGAACGTCTCGTCGATGACGGCCTTCACCTTGCCCTCCGCCATCCACTCGGCGATGCGCACGAAATCCTCCTGCTTGCTGTTCACCACCAGGACCTGGTATTTGCGTCGGCCGCCGCCGAGGAAGGACGGCAGCAGGGCGCGAGACGCCACCGTGCGCACGTCGCCGAGCGAGAAGCCGGCGCCGACCTGGACAAACTTTCCGCCCGGGGAAAGGAAGTCGTCGGCGGCCTTGTAGAGGTTGCGGGGGAAGCCGACGTTGTCGACGACGAGGGCGAACTTGTCCCCGTCCCTAGCCCGGGCGCGCAGGGCCTCGCACACGTCCTGGGTCCTGTAGTCGATGACCTCGTCGGCGCCGAGGGCTTTGCAGATGTCGGCGTTGGCGGCCGAGCAGCTGGCCACGACGGAGCAGCCGAGCGCCTTGGCGATCTGGATGCCGAACGTGCCGGTGCCGCCGCTGCCGCCGTTGATGAAGACGCGGTCGCCCGGCTTCACGTTTGGCGCGATGCCCTGGTAGGCCGTGAGGCCCGCGGTGCCGATGGCGCTTGCCTGGTCGAGCCCCACGCCCTCGGGCACCCTGGTCAGCCCCGCGTACCCGGGCGCCCCGGCGCGCCGCGCGACCACGTACTCGCCGAGGGCGCCGAAGCGGCCCTGGCCGAGGCGCCCGAAGACGCGGTCGCCGGGCGCGTACCCCTCGATCCGGGACTCGACGACGGTGCCGGCGAAGTCGAGCCCCGGCGACGCCGGGACCGGGATCACGGCGCGCGCCGCGAGCCCCAGCTCCGCGACCTTGTAGTCGGCCGGGTTGAGCGCCGCGTAGTGCACTTTCACGAGGGCCTCGTCCTTAGCATTGGGAGAGCTCGGGAAGGGCGGCTGCGGCGCCGCGTCGCTGAGCGTCAGGCTGTTCTCGAGTCCGTTCTGCACGCTACTATAGAGCCAGGCCCGCATGGACTTGGGGCCTCCCTTGTTGGAGGGGGCAGCTTCCTGTTCGCTTCTGAAGCTCATGGCGGTTTGATGTTAATCTTGGTGTGGCCTCCAAAATTGGCTTTTGATGAGTTACAGTAGTTGGAAACAAACAAAGCGACTTTTATCCTTCGCTTCTTAGACGTACGTTAATGGAATTGGTTGACCCGGTTGTATATACCTTCAGGGCGCTATGTAGAATGGGGTTCCGTGACGTTCCGTGGGATCAGTTTACATGATGTCACGGGTGAATTGAACAAGTGCTTATGGGCTTATCGCCTATCGGTGGGGCGCTTCTGACAGCAGAGCATCAACAGGTCCACGAGTGAACCCCCTCTCGATGTGCCTTGGCAATGCCCTTTATGCGTATACCGATTCGAATATCAGGTTGGGGAAGTTCGTCTCGAATCTGATATGGTCATAATTTTAGTGTAAGCAGAGGAATCACGATTTCTTGTTTACCGCAGCCAGCAATGTGACTCGTGCAACATTATCATTGGTTCAAACGCTGTTCCAAGGCTATTGGATACATGCATGCTACGCTATAGAACCCATGTACTTGCTCCCCGACTCCTCGCCCCATTGTGTATAGTAAAGCACGCTTGAACTCGCCTCCCTTCTCATACCATCTGACTCCTCGAAGCGAACGTCTAGGGTATATATCTAGGACTCTACCCATTGGCAGCTCTCCATGTCGGTTTAACACTTGTAAACCACCATTTGGAGACACGCCAAAATGACCCAGAGTACTCTTCAGCGTCAAAGAGCTGACTGAGTGTGACGGTAATGCGCGTCATATAACAAGGATAAAATGATACAAAGAAGCAAACCAGATTTTGTCGGATCACGATGCTTTGGCCAGGGCGGACCATATAACCTTCGTCTGGTAATGGGACGTCCCCGAGCAGGCAGCCCGCCCTATATAAGAGCCTTCAAGAAATGATATGATATTAGTATAAGGCTCCTGTTTCTACCTCCTGCCCGTTGGTGCCTTCGCTGCTTTCTCTACAGCTGTTGTCATGGCCAAGCCGACAGGCGTATTGCTGCCAACCGCCGCCGGAGTCGAGCTGCGAGTTGGAGGAGCAGAGCGGTTATGCGCCATGTGGGCCTTAACTAGATGGCCGGCGGCGAGGGCGCTGGCCAGTGATAATTCTCCGGCAAGAACGGCAGCGGCAACGATGCGGGCCAGGCGTTGGGAATTCTCACCCGGAGTGGTCGGATGAGGCCCGCGAACGCCCAGCAGATCGAGCATAGCTCCCTGGGGTTCGAGTATGGTACCACCGCCGATGGTCCCAACCTCGATGGACGGCATGGATACCGAGATCTGGAGAGAGCCACGCAGACTGCAAGAGGATTAGCAAACACGACAATGGCATACTTCTGGTGGCGGCAACTTACTTCTTCATGACGGTGATACAGTTGGAGCCCTCCACGACCTGGGCGGGGTCCTGGCCGGTGGCGAGGAAGATGGCAGCGACAATGTTGGCGGCGTGGGCGTTGAAGCCGCCCATCGAACCGGCCATCGCGGATCCGATCATGTTCTTGGCTACGAAGAGTTCGACAAGGCTGTCGACGTCACTCTTGAGGACATTCTTCACGACGTCGCCGGGAATGATGGCTTCCGCCACGACGCTCTTCCCTCTACCGTCGATCCAGTTGATCGCGGCAGCCTTCTTATCCGTGCAGTAGTTGCCAGACACGGAAATAATGGCCATATCTTCGAAGCCGCCTTCCGCTGCCATAACGTTCAGCGCGTGCTCGACACCTTTAGAGATCATGTTCATGCCCATGGCGTCGCCCGTGGTCGTCTTGAATCGGATGTAGAGGTAGGTACCAGCCAGGGCCGTCTTCAAGGTCTGCAGGCGCGCGAATCGGGAGGTCGAGTCGAAAGCGTTCTTCATCATGGTCTGGCCGGCTTCCGAGTCGAGCCACAGCTTGGCGGCACCGGCACGCTCTAGGGTATCGAAACTCACACAGGGACCGCGCGTCATACCGTCGCCCGTCAGGACGGTTACGGCACCCCCACCCGAGTTGATCGCCTTGCATCCTCGGCTGGCGCTGGCGACAAGCACACCCTCCGTCGTGGCCATGGGGATGAAGTAGCTCTGTCCGTCGATAACCAGAGGCCCGGCGACACCGACCGGCAGCGGCATGTACCCGATAACATTCTCGCAGCAGGCGCCGAGGACTCGCTCGTAATCATAGCTAAGGTACGGCAGCTTGGACCGTTCCAGGCGGGCGGTGAAGTCTGCCGTCGCGCGGGTCCTCGAGATGATACTTCGTCTAACCTTGACCGCGCGGGTGCAGTCTTTGAGAGTCTTTTCCAGGGCGTAACCAGGAATCTTGCCTTTCAGGGACAGGGCGACAACCTCCTCATCACTCAGCTCGTGGATGCGCTTCTCCGCCATCAGCTTTTCCAATTCGGCCGGGCTCCTCTGGATACCGGGTGTCCTAGACGAGCTGGTTGCTACTAGGGACTCGTCGTCCGTTAACGAGGGCGTCGGGGGCATCGTCACTTCCCGGATATTCTCGCCGAGAGGTAAGGGCGTCCGGGAGCCATCGTTGAACCGTTCAGCCGCCGCCAAGTCCCTGGGATCGATCTTATGGTCTGGTATGCTCGGGTCCTTGATACCCCAGCGGGCGGCGTTGAAGAGATAGCCGTTGAGCGCCACGCTCATGACCAAAGCCACAATGATCCACTTGGAGAGAACCGGGTCTTCCAGACTAGTGAGTATGCTTCCAACGACTCTTCCGCCCACGCCGTAATCGCCGAGCTGAACGTAGAGGTCGTCGCCGCCGGAGCCGCCGATCTGGGCGGAAGGCACCGCGTAGTGGACAGAGGGGAATTCTAGTTCATACTTGATGGGGGTGAGCACGGTAACCACGGTGGGCTGGTTACGGCTCCGGGCCGCGAAGAGGATCTCGTCGAGGCCGTTGGCGGCAACCTTGAACGGATCGAGGGGCGGGGTTCTAACGACGCCTCCCAGCCCGCCTGCGCGCGCCCACGAGTACATGCTGGCGAGGGGCTTACCGTCGGTCCTGAAGGGGATGGTGCAGATGTTGATGATGTTGATGGCGCAGAAGCCGACGACCATCCAGAACTTAAACTTGGGGACGCTGCTGCTCTTGGCGTTCTGGCCGAAGAGCCGTTCGGTGGCGAGGTCCTGGCCCGACTGCCTGGGCCAATCGTTGCTCTTGGCGACGCTCTCCGCGACCCGCTTGCTGACGCCGTCTGCCTCCAGCACCCTGCGCATCTCGACGTGGCGCTTGATGCGGTTAATCTCGAGCTTGAGGCAGAGGATGGCCATGTAGAAGGTGAAGAGCAGGATGCAGTCGAAGAACAAGATCCAGGCGGCCAGGAAGCAGAACTGCTGCAGGCCGCCCTGGACTCCCGAGGCGGCGCCCGCAACCAGGAATGCGATCTCGATGATGTAGTCACGAACGATCTCGAAACCCTTTTCTTTGATGGCGCGCGTTACAGCGTACTGGATGATGCCCTCCGCGGGGCGCTCAGACGACTGCGTGGCGGCCTTACCGGATCCGGCCGACTTCTCTTCCGGCCTACGCTCTAGAGCATGTGATAGAACGGCCTTGGTGAGGACGATGTTCTTCTCGAAGCCGATGGTGACGACGAGGAACGGCAGGCCCTCGGAGAGCAGGATCATGCTGACGGGAACGCCGAGCTTGGTAGTGACGTTGAGGCCAAACAGGAAGGCGAAGGTGGATGAAAGGAGAACACTGGTGAATAGCCAGATGTTGGAACCCATCTTCTTCATAGACATATAGAGCGAGACGAAAGTCAGGTGCATGGCCAAGTACCCGAGGATCATGATGGTGATGTCGAGGGTCTCGGCGTTCTTGATCAGGTCCACGAACTCGGTGTAGCCGTTGCGGACCCAGCGAAGTAGGCTGCTCCTGGTGTAGCCCCTGGCGACCGTCATGATCCACATCTTGTGTTCTTGCTTGCCGAGCTCCGTCACGCGCGTCTCCTGGCCAGGGACGTCGTTGGGGATCTCCTGGGCGGCGGCGAGGAATTCGGGCGCTTCGCTGTACTTGACCGCAAAGGCCAGGGCGCTGTCCTGGGAGTAGGCGGCCAAGGGGTTCGAGGTCGAGGGCAGATGGGCGATGGAGAGATTCTGGGGCAAGGGGACAATATGGTGCTGAGGAGCGGTCTGGGGAGCATCTTCGGAGGATTCCGGGAAGACCAACGTCACCAGAGCCTGGCGGTCGGCGTCCTTGGGTATCTTCACGTCGGCATCGATCTCCTGCCACCTCCATTGGGTATCCGGGCTCGCTAGTAAACTCCGGCTGCCTTCCGTCAAAGAAGACCAGTCTGCGTTCCTCGCGCTCCTAGTGACATCTAGGATGCTTTCCTTGAAGACGCCGATATAGGAAGTGCTTGCTAACAAAGCCACGATGCATATTGTGTGAATCGGGTGCCGGCAGGCTTTGGTCGAGAGGAATTGTAGAATCGGAGTGACCGCCTTGTTCAACCTCGACGGCGGAGCTGCCGCGGTGGTCGACTGCTCGCCGCGGAAGCGGGAGGGCAGAAAAGAGGAAGCCGTGTTCATCGCAAAGGCATTGACGTGGATCCAAGACAGCGATGTCCCCGGACGTCAGTCCGTTGAGTTGGGTGGTGGGAGGCCCTTCAACCTTAAGCAACGTCGAAAGTTACTTAAAGGACCCTGAGCAATTCAAACTGGTGATTGACCACCCAATTAGGGGTATGAAGGCAAAGCGCCGAATTAAAGTCACTAACAGTACCGGAATGGAGTTGTACAAACACGTCGGCAACGCCTCTCACTAGGAATATAAATAAGGGAATGAGAGCTAGAATGGACGGCCCGAGGCCACCAGAAACAGAAGGGACGAGGCGAGAGTCGAGGGCGGTTGAAGACGACTGGGCCAGCTGGTCTGGTGAGAAGGAGCGAATGTGTAAAACTATATAGAATAACAGACGGGGATGGGGGGGATGAGACGGTGAAGGAAACTTTCAATGAGATGAATGGGAGCGAATAATTTCCCATGTTGGATAATCCCGAATCAGATTGCTGACCATCCCTGGTCTTTCCATTTTGAGCATAGAGCGCCACGACAGCCATTACACCCCCTGTAGTTATCACTGTAGTGCATACAAGGCCTGCATTACCTCAGCTAGCTTAGGCCTCCCTAGCTAGTCTAGTTCTTCAATTTTTTTCAAAGGTCGTTTCAAGGTATACCCCCACAACGCTAATGATTAACCAATCAAATGCCGTGTCCCGAAAGTAGCCAGCGAGGCCTGAAATTAAGTGATGGCGATAAGGTCTTGTCTAGCACTGTCTTAACAAAAATATAACTTCTATTTTAAATTTTAAAAAGAATCTAAAAAATTGAGATTAAAAGGCATTGTTGCGCAACCAATTTAACTCTAAAAACTATACATTTTATGTAAGAGTCGAATATAAATTAATATATAAATAGAAGTTTTATTTATTTTAAATATAAATAACAGCGAATATAATTATATTTAAATCTAGAAAATAAACAATTATAATGCTTTTATAATTGCAATAGCTAGTATAATTATCGGTTTAATTATCATATTGAAGTGTTTCTAGATATATTTCATTTATAAAATCTAATACTATATTATATTAATAGCAAAGTTTAACTTAACTAATTTAAAAATATAATATAGTTTTTATTACTGTTTATACCTAAGAATAAATTTAAAAAAATTATATTATATTATAACAAAAGAAATTAAAATATTATAACTATATATAAATTTCCATTAAAAATCGTTTTTAATATTTTTAAATTATATTTATTTTAAAAGTTTAATATAATTTCAAACCTTGTTATACTTTATAAAATTATAGTTTTATTATTCTTTTATAACTGATATTTATTAATAGCTTATTTTGAAATTTATATGTAACTGTACTAAATAGCTTTAATAATAACCACTTGATATTAGATTTAATTTTTGAAGTTTTCTTGTGTTTGTAGATCTTTTTCCAATTGGGTTTGCGGGTACCTAAAGTTACAAGTTCTTTTCAAAGCGTTAGCCACAGCTGCGCCTACGGCACAGCCACAACCTCAAAAATTGGGCCTGACCTTGGTGAAGTAAGGCCTGCACTGGCTCCTGGCTATTGCAGTGGGTAATGGTCCGTGGGTATGTTCGCCGCCACTGCCATGCCTCGCGATTATCATATCCCACTGTTCCACTCCTGTGCTGGCGTCACACCTTATCACACCTCTTAATTTACCCAGGTTTCCATGAACTGTGTGTAGTAGATACTCTAGTTTTGGAAAGCCTGAAACCCGTCCTTTCATAGCTCAGGTTGTCATAGTGCACCATTTCCATTTAACCCGGTCTTTTCAGCCTCCTAACATTGTGTTAAAAATCTACAGTCTATCCATTTCCCCAACATTGGGATCTGTTGGTCCAGTTCCCGGCTGGGCCAGCCCGCCCCCTGCTGCCGTAAGGGTCCGGTCGGGTCCCTTCTGTGGATGTTTTCACCAGGCTCTTAAACAACCTGGTTTGGCCAGTGGGCTCTCCCCGCTATTCTAGTAACGTGTCGTTTATAGTTATTGCACTGCATTTTCTTCAAGTCGCACCTTTTTCCACGTGAAATTCATCATGATAGATATTCTACGCTGGCGATCTCGGTCTGTAGTAAGCAAAGAGGTCCAAAGAGGGTGGGATTCCCAAAACGACCGAGATGGCTGTATATGTATATGTGTGACCGTAGGGGAAAGAAATCCGGCCGGACCACATAGATACGGAGGTATAGCCTGCGGGTTATACTAGGTAGCCTTGTTAGCTAAGGTTATACGATCTACATATACTGCGTCTATCAAGAACATCTCATAAAAATTAAAATTGAAGTCCATACGATTTAACTTGGGAAATTTGACCACTGGGTGATAATGGTTGCGGTTTCGACAGCCTACGAAGCGGTCACGAGCCTGGAGACTTCCGAATCTTGCATGCTGACAACCTTGACGCCAGCTTCCTCGATGCCCCTCCGACAGGCTGGCCACCCTGTCGCATCGACCGCTCTAGTTCCTTCTTCGACGAGGTACGTCCTGAAGCCCTCCTTCGCGGCGTCGACCGCCGCGGACTTGACGCAGTAATCCGCAGCCAGCCCGACCACATACACGTCGGTGACCCGGTGCTCCCTCAAGACGGCCACCAGACCGCTATCGTAGACGCGCGGCGATTTGAACTGGTCGTAGAAAGGGCTATACATCTCGACGCGCGGGTCGGTGCCCTTCTCGATGGTCTTGTCAATCTGCCCGACATTCAGCTCCGGGATCAACTCCGCCCCGGGCGTGCCCTGCACGCAGTGCACCGGCCACAGCCGCGTCTCTTCGGTCTCGGCCGCATTGTGTGGGTTGACCACCTTGACATAGTCCGTGTACGGCTGCTTTCCCTCGTGGTTGGGGGCGAATGAGATATGGTCAGCCGGATGCCAGTCCTTGGTTGCGATCCGAATGACGAACGGCGCGGCTAGCAATTGGTTGACAGCCGGAGCGATGTCGCGGCCGTTGGGTACCGCCAGCGAACCATTCTGTCATTGGTTAGCCTCGCTTTGTTTTTGCCCATGTATTGCGGGCTCCGATGGACTCCTACAGGGGGGCAAAAATCCTCTTGCAGGTCTACCACCAACAAGGCCGGTCTAAAATCCACCGGCATGGTGACTGATCAGCTGAGCTAATTAATGACCGTTCCACTCAAGCCACCTCAAGGTGTTCTTACGAAGGGTGGTGGTTAAGAGGGGTGGATTTCTCAATTAGAAAATTAGCTGTTACGGGCGCTGCATGCTAGCAAGATGCTGTGTTCGAATACTGTGTTCAACTGCTCATCTTATGTCAGGAAAACAAGCGAACAACTGATAAGAGGCCTTATCTGTGTACTGTTGTTTCGAATCAGAATGTCCCCGCCCCACTTAGCTTCTGAATCACACACCTTTTTTTGTATGGGCCCCTTCATAACGCGTGTAGACCTTCGACAGCAACATAACAACAACGCGTTAAAGCTGTTTTAATGGACGATTCGTACGATACACGATATTTCGAAACGTTTAAAGCGCTAATTAGCCCTAATCCGAAAGCCAAACATAACAAACGCCTTACAGCCGTACAGAAATATAACCTACTGGCTTATATAACCGAGATTAACTTCTCTAACAGTAACCTAACTGTTATTTTCGACGTTAATAAACGTACGATTAAACGGTACCGAACCTAATATAAGGCAACTAAGCAATTTCTTATAAGCGGCGTTAATTATTATTATAAAAAGACGTTAAAATTATTCCTTTAAGTTTTTAACGTAAATATTACATATTATTACCCGTTATTCCGTTACGCGTTATTTTAATTAATTAATTACGCAAAAGTTATTAAAGAAATTAATTTATAAACTCGACTTATATTTCGACAAAATGTAATAATTCCTCGCCGATTATTACAATATATACGTAATTATTTTTACGATTTCGAAATATTTGAAAGTTATTAATTAAAAAAATAAAAAACTAAAGATTAAAGTTACGTAAGCGGATTCGGGTCAACGAATATAATATTTCCATGCCGTTATTAAATATATTTCGGATATATTTATTTTTATAAATAAATCGGGTATTAATAAACGTAATATTAACCGTCATTACGGTTAAGTACTTAAAAACTATATTTTTTTCGTACGGTAAGTTTTAAAATGTAACCGTTATTTTAATATATTACCGGTAATTACAGTTAACAAGTTATTAAATACTTTTATTTATTAAAGGTTTACTAACTACGAAAATTTTACTTTATGGTTAAAAAAAAGTATTACCGTTAATAAACCCGTTTTTAAAGCTACGTTTTATATTAATAATATATAATGTTAGCTTCGATTATTCGAACAAAATATATATAATATATAAAGAAATTAAAGTAAAGTTACAATATTTCCTTTTATATTTACCTAATTTTAACTTTATTAAAGCGTTTTTTAATAACTTTAAAGTTTACATCCGTCGTTACATTAAATATATACTTAACGATTTTTTTAATAACAAACGATTCGGGTTATTTTTCGTAAATTATTACGAACGGGTTAAGTAACGAAAAAAGAAAATTAAGGGTTATTTCAAAACCGCGCGGGTAAATTGGGATTTAATTAATTGATATATATAGAAAAATAACGTATTAAACTATTACGGAAAGTTTTTGCATATTAAATATTTATATTTTTTTAATATTCGTATTTTTTCAAATTGCTTTTTTTTAAGTAATGTTATTTTAAGATATTAATTATCCCGCTTATTGTATTTTTCTTTATCCTAATTACTTATAATTCCAAAGCGGTAATAACGGCAAGCTTTAGCTTCGGATAATAACTGCTTTATTACGTACGTAGGTGTTAAAGGAAAGCTAGTAGATTAAAGGATATATAAAAAGGTTAAGTTGTTAACAAAAGCGTTAATAAATAAGGGTACGGATAAAGATATATGTTATAACATTATTGCAACTTTTTTATTAAATAGCAGAATTTTTTAAAACGGGTTATTTTTTTAACGTTTTGCCAGTTAGAAAAAATATATAATTACTTAATAGATAAGAAAAATCCATGTAAAAAAACACCTTACTTTTTTATATAACGTGTGACGGCTGGGTTAGTTAATAAATTATTAAACTTAGTTGTACAGGTTTATATTGGTAGTGGTACTGTGGAAACTAAGTGATGAAAAGTAAATTAGTTACGTTTAGTAATAGTAAATAATTAAGGGTAATTTAGGTAATTAAGTTATATTATAAGCTGGTGTTATTTAAGATTATGGGAAGTAATAAGCGTATATATTTTTTTGTTAATTTTTAGTGATTATTATTGATTATTCCGGATTACGACTGATTATTGTTGTAGTGGTGATTATTAATGATCAAATTACTGTAATTATTTTTGATTACCGGATTTACCGTGATTACAAATTACGTAATCTGAGCTTATGGTTGGAGTTTGTTTTTTTGTAGCTTCCGGCCGTTTTGGAGAGGCTAAGTTTTGCTGGGCCATAATACGATTTCCCTTTTTTTAGGATTTTTGCTTTTAAAGATTAATTTATTTGTTTATAATTTCTGATAAGTAATTTTTATTATTATTACTTTTTTAGTAATTAATATGTTTAATCGAAAAGATAGGATTCGTTGTAAATCACGTTTTTTTACCGTTTGTCGTGTTGAACTTATGGAAGTTTTTGACGATTTTGGTTTTGAAGTTATGTTTTGTTTTTGGTATTTTTTAAAAGGATTAAAACGTAAGATAATGGAAAATATGTCGCGATGTAAGGAATATGTTTCCCGAGGCCGTTTTTGTGATGGTACCGGCGTTCCGGTATCATTTGTGTAGAGTATTTATTGCGAATATTAACGTTTCGAACGAGAGGAAACGTTTGCGGAAAAGAGTTTTTTGGAACTTTAACGGCGTTATTTAAAAATATAACGGCGACATTAAGAAAAAATAAACGAGGCTTTAGTTCGTTTAATTCGGTTGCGTAAATAAAAGGTTTTAGTACGTTCGAAAGATATTATTATGGTTTAGCGTAATTTTTAATTGTTAAACGAGTTAAAGGAAAAAAAGCGGCAGGAATAGAAAGAGTTAAAAACCAGTGCGGCCGTTTTAGTGCAGGTTCCTGGTTTAGTAAATTGGTCGGGTATTGAGAATATTAACTGGTCTATTATTAATAGTATTAACTGAAATATTATTACTGGTAATTCCGGCGTTGTTGGTGAAATTTTTTTAAAAGGTATTAGGTATTTATAAAGTTTTTAACGGGTTCCTAGGTGTTTTCAGAATTTGGGTAATTTTTCCATTTAATTAAGTATTTAGTAAGTCCGTTTTTTTTTTGCGTACGTTTAAAATTTTCTTTGTTTCGTATATTGGTATATCTTTTTTTGCTTTATTTTTTTGTTTTGTATTAATTTTAATAATGTTTATTATTAATTTAAATAAGGAAATATAAAAGACTGGATAAAGTTTAATTTTCGGGGGTAATTTTAATTCGTAATTATTTTTTGAAATTTTTTAAATAACTTTATATGGGCCGATATATTTAAAATCGAACTTTTGATTTAGGTATTTAGTTTTGATGTTTTTGGTGGTTAAATAGATCATGTTTTCTTCCGAAAAGGTTAATTTCTTTAATCTTTTTTGGTTGTAATATTTTTTTATCTAATTATATATAAATTCGAGTTTTGTTTTTATTTTTACGTATAACTGTTTAAGTTGTTTTAACGTTAAAATGGTTTTAATGTTAATTAATCCGTTTTCGCGTGTTTTTTTATAGATTTTAAGTATAAAACCGAAATTGGCGTTTACTGGGATTATCTTAATATTTTCTTGGTAATTAATATTGTAAGTTAACTAGGTTATTAATAATTTCTTAACTTAATTGTTTTGTTTATAGTTAATATAATATCGTAAGTAAGTTTCGAAAGTTTAATTTAACCGTTTTATTTGCTTATTTGTTTAAAATTTAAACGCGTTAGATAACTTATAATTTAGGCCGATTTATGCTATAAAATCTTGCCAAAACTTAAAGGTAAACGTAATACCTTAATTTAAGATAATTTTTATAAGTAATCTGTATACGTTAAAGATGTATCGGAAAAAAATATACGTTATTTGTTTTACGTTTATATTTTCATGATAAGGTAAAAAATAAAAAAATTTCGTAAATCGATTAATAATTACGAAAATGCTGTTATAATATATTCCTATCGCTGGATTTTCGAATAAAGAAAGTTTGGTAATAAAAGTTATAGTAATTAAATCTTATAATTGTTATAAAACTGGAAATAATTGTAGTTTTCCGTAGGGTTTATATCGTAGAACTTTTGTTTTAGCGCAAATGTTGCATTTTTTTTAAACTTTTTGTACCGTTATTTTTATTTTAGGAAAATAATAAGTACGTTGTAACCTTTTTAAGGTTTTGTGGATCTCTAGGTATCCATAAAATGAATGTTGATATATGTCCTATATCAGGTTTTGTTAACATTTTTTTAATACCTAGATTTTATCGGTTTTTTGTTTATCGGGTAAATTGTTATTATATTGCTATATGTCAGCAGTCACAGTGATCAAATGCAGTAAGCTGGCGTAACTTGTATGCGATGGTTTTCTAAATGTTCTGATGGACAAATCTAATCTGTGGCAATCGCTCTTAAGTACATAATTAGGCGGTCAAAGGGGAAGCGGTAAACAAGGCATATCGCAGGCTGCATCCTACAGCCCTACACCGACAAAGCCTTCCAGCCTGCAACACCTAAAAGCACCAAATGCCGATACGCCCTTTTGCGTCAGGTATTCAAGGCTGGAAAGTCCGAAAACAAATCTAAAACAATTAATTTATATAGGGTTTTAACCTGTACCTACTTATCCTATATTTTCTCAAGTCCTAAGTTCCGTATAAACCTTTCGAAATCCGTTCTGTTAAGTAATTTCGTAAGTCTATTAACTGGGTTATCCTTACTTTCTACGTACTAAAAGTTGATATTTCCTACCTGGACCTTTTACCGTACGTAATAATATTTAACGTAAATGTAACGCTTTTTTTATAACATCTGGGTCTTTATTACCCACTTAAATGCCTTTATATTATCCTCCAAAATAAAAATAAGGCCCTTAGGCATAAACTTTAACTTTATCAGGAAATTCCTGATCCTTGCTACCTTTATGGCAGTTATACCGGCTTTAACGTACTTTGTTTCTGTAATATACCTCGTAACAATACCCTATAGTTTTGAAAGTTATAATACGGGTACTTTAACTATGAAAAATATATATCTTATAATGGACTTAGTTAATTCTTAATTATCCGCAAAGCTTATATTTACTGTTCCGAACAATCTTAAGTCGTTATACTGTAAATATAAGTAGTTCTGTTCCAGCTTCCGGTACCGAAACGATAGGTTTGCTATACCGTTCAGATAACGTGGCAGTTTTTTGATATATTCCTGATATCTTGGAAAAAAGTTTCCCATAAACCTAGCCCAAGTCGACGTTGCAAAAGCTGTATTAGGTCTAGTGATGTAACTAAAGAAATTAAATTTCCCTACCAGATTTACGTATTCGAAAGTGTTTTTTTTTTGCTAGTTACGCCGTTATGTTTTATAGCATATTTCAAGTAATCCTTAACAAATAAGGTAGGTTTTTTTCGTATTTTGTTTAGGCCGACTAACTTTAGTAACTTTTCGATATACTGCTATTAATTCAGCTTGATATTTCCAGTTAGTAAGAAACGGATAAGCCGTACGCCTAGGTATTAATTTGCGTTACCTAAGTTTTTAATAGGTACGTCCTCGGCGAGCTTTTTCGCGGCGCTTTCCAGACGTTCCCTGCCAGTTCCGAAAAGGAGGAAGTTATTTATATATAACGAAATGACGTCCTTTATCTTTGCGTTACGGTAAATTGCGTTATCCGAAATTAACGGCAAAAAGTTTAGTTTTGCAAATAGCTCCCTGACTTTCTTTTGCCAGGTAGTTCCGGCTTGTTTTAGGCCGTATAGGGGGTTTATTAGTTTAATGATTATTTCAGTAAAATACCCGTATTTTTCCTTGTTTTCCGGATATGCCTCGAAATATTTTTTAAGTATAGCAAATTACTTTATGTAAATATCTTTTTTTAGGTTCTTATTTAGGTACGTTATAATAAAATCGATTTGTATGATGTATTATCCCAAATAAGCTGTAAGGGCTATTAGAATTTTCTAGTATATAGCTTTTGCAGTACTTGCAGCT
Organism: Monosporascus sp. 5C6A; assembly: GCA_004155035.1. NCBI lineage: Eukaryota > Fungi > Ascomycota > Sordariomycetes > Xylariales > Monosporascus > Monosporascus sp. 5C6A. The sequence continues at coordinate 157,846 of QJOB01000137.1, read as the reverse complement.
GTTTCGTTATAATCGATACCTTTCCGTTAAGTAAAGTCTTTAGCGTAAATACGGGCCTTGTACTTATCCAGTTTTCCTGTAAACGTATATTTTTTTCTTAATACCTATTTTGCATTAATTAGGTATTTATGGGCTTTATCCGAATCCGGGGATATAAATTTAAAGGTTTTACGCAAAAAGTTTTTCTTAATTTTAGTAAAGATTGCTTTAAGTTATATCTTTCGTTTTGGGTTCTTTATAGCTTTTTTTAATAATGGGCTGTCGTTTATTATAACGTATTTATGGTTTTTAACAAAGTTGTCGTCGTTACTTAGTAATAGGAAGTTCTGGAGCTTTTCTGGGTCGCAATCCAGGTCGTAATTGCTTTTTTGGGTTAAAGCTAGTTTTAGTTCGCGTATTAATTCCAGGGTTTTGTCCGGGGCTTTTAAGGTATACAGCTTTGGAACCGTTTTTTTGGGATGTTTTTTTTTTGCGCTTGACCTTTTTGGTTTTTTGGTTTTTATTATTTTCCGAAATAACGTTGTCGTCTTTGTTTTTTATTTTAACGCTTTTTTGTTTTTAACGGTATCTTAGACGTTTTTATATAGGTTGTAAAAGTAATCGGATAATATTTTTAGGGTTAAGGGGCTGCCTTGGTTTTTTTAGGTTTTCGTAAACTGTAACGTGTGGTGTAATAAGCATTTTGCCGCCTTTTAATAGCTATACCTTGTAATTATAGATGTTTTAATAGCTTAATAACATACCTTTTGCTTTACGGGTTATTAATTTTTCTGATTTAGTCCTGTAATTTTTATCGATTAGAACAGTATACCTGTTATCGAGGATTCGAAAGTAACTATTGTTAGGCTTATAGGATTTTTTAGGGTTAAGGTTAAATGTTTTCTTAAAGTACTCGATCGGCGTTATATCTTTTACTATAAACTGTTTAATTCTGTTAATTATATACGTTATGGCTTTTATAATGAAATCCCAGAAGTAGGTGGGTATTTTTATCTGTGTAAACGTTACGCGAATTTTGTTTTAGAGGAATTGGATACCTTTTTTCGCTATACCGTTCTAATACTGGTTGTAGGAGCTGGAAATTACCAGTTTAATGCTTTTTATTACGTAAAATCTCTTAATAATCGTTATGCCGAATTTCTTACTGCCGTTAAGGCGTAAGATCTGTACCGTTTTTCTTCTGCTTTTTAGGCAAGAAGCCTTTAAACGCCTGCTAATTTGCGTAATATACGTGCATAAGCTTTTCTATATTTTATCCTTGGTTTTGAACGAATAATACTTTCTGTAACGTGAAAGATCGTCTGTAATAAGACTGAAATAGCCGTTATTTTCGATATTGACAGGCTTAACGGACCCCATATTATACCAAATAATCTCTTTAACGAACGTTGCTTTTTTTTAGGGGTTTGTGGAAGGGATCTTCCGTATTTTACCTTCGTTACAAGCTGTATAAGGGAGTCTTTCTATTTTCTTGGGGTTTAAATTTATCCCCGTAGACTTTTTAATGGTTCAAATTAGTCGTTCTGTGCTGGGGTGGCAGAGGCGGCGGTGCCAAAAAATAATTTTCTTTATAACTTCTTTAGTTATAAAGATCTTCCCGTCCTTGAAAACGTTCTGAAGAACTCTCTTCAGGTCGTCGCCGTCCTTACCGAATACCTCCCCCAGCCCGTACCCCTATTAGTCGTTCCCTAGCTCTGGAGCCCTGATAATGGGCTCTGGCTTCCCATAAAGCCATAAAAAGAAACCTTTCCGAATAACGTTAATCGTTATTAGCTGTAACCTATCAGGGTTTACCAAGGTGTTCTTATTTAGGTAGCCCTTTTTTCTGTAGTACATCTTTCCAAAAAATACCTTTAAGGGAAACGTATTAATGCATAGGGTATATTTTACCGTAATTTCGTTCTTTTCTTTACGCAGGCCCCTTAAAGGCCACTTTACTGTCTCGACAAAGGTAGCAACCATTGGGCCACTTTTTATCAGAATCTGTATTTTTTTAAATTTAATATCCAGAACGTTGTTACGTTCGAAATCCTTAATATTATTAGTAATATTAACGTTAGCTTTTAAGTTCTAAAGCAATTTGTCTTTGTTATTTTCTATAAAGGAATAAATGCGTAAAAGCATTATAACGCTTCCTATAATAACTGCTTTAGGGATCTTAAGCGCTATAACTTTAACGCGTTCGACTGCTGTAGCTACCCCTGCTCCAGGATTTTCGTCTATTGTAACCATTGCTTTAGGGCACTTAACCGCTATATTTTCAAGGCTTTCAGCCACTGTAGCTCCTGGAGCTTCCTTTTAAATCATCTCGTCGTATTATTGCATAAGTTTTTGCAGCTGTTATTTGTTAACGTAAGCGCTAAACGTTCCTCCGTTAAACCGATACAGGTTTTTTAAGCTTTTTGAGATAAACTGCTTCTCGTTTTATCTACCACTTTTATGGATGTTACGAAAGCTGTTGTTGTTATTATTGTTGCCCTAACGTTAGCTACTATTTTAACCTTTTTTTCCTTTTTTTTTTTTTTTTCCTTCTGTAACTTAAGGCAGTTTTTGGCTAGGTGTCCGTATTTCCTATAGTTAAAGCAAAGTGGCTTACCGTTTTTGTTCCATGCAGGCTTATTATCCCGGAAGTCCTTATTACCTTTTTTGCTTTTTTAAGCGTTATTAAACTTCTTGTTGTTTTTTTCTTACTGGAACGTTTATAAAACTTGTTATTAAAGTCGTCGATTAATTACTAAAAAAAGTAATCCGTTTGCCGTAATACTAATTATATGGTTTTGTACTAGCTGCCAACTTTATCTTTCATAGCAATAAGAAACATAATGATATGTTTTTTGTTACGGAGCTTTATTCCGTAACCCTTAACCTCCCGTAAGAACTTTTGAAACTTAATGGTAAATTATATTAAATTTTTACCGTTATAAGTAATCTTATTAAGTTTCTTCCGAAAAAATCTTTATTTAGCCTTATCTATGGCAACGTAAGTTTTCCGTAAGGTCCTTAGCATTTTCGTACCTTTTTTAATACCTATAATTAACTTTAAAGGCGCCCTTTTGTAGGTTTTGGTAATAACTTTAACTAAATGTAACTAATTTAATTATTTTAGCTTTATACCGTCCTTATAGCTAATTTTTTTAAGCGCAAGGTTTAAGGTATTATTCCAAAGCTCCTAATTAGCCCAACCCAGCAGGTAATTTTCCTTATCGAAAATAAAATCGAATCGTTTCTAACGGAATTTCGAATTTTCCTTATTACTAAACTTTTTTTCCTTTAAACGTACACCTACGTTAAAGTTATCTAAACTGCTAGAAAAACTGCTAGAAAAGCTGCTGTAGCTTTTTTTGTGCTTTGAAGAAAAAACTGCAGATGAATCTGCTAAAAAGGAAAAAAAAGGAACTATTTGAATTATCAGGTTTATTACGCGCCATATTCTTTCCGTTAGATGGTTTCTCGCTTTTTTTTTGGGGGGAGTTAGGCTTTTTTATAAACCATTTTTTAAGCCTTACTTCGCTTTCCTTAAATAGGTTAATTTCTTTTATATTACTTTTAATTATAATAAGGATTTCCTTAAGGCCACTCGCTTTAATTTCAAGCTTAGCGCTTTTTAATTTCAAGCTTAGCGCTTTTTAATTTCTTGGGTTATGCATTAAGTTATATATTAAATTATGCATTTGTACTTAGCAACTTCGGCTTTTTTAGATTTAACTTATCCAAAAACTATATTACTATTTTGCTTAGTTGCTTTATTATTTCAGTAATTTTTTGGTTTTGGAGCTTTAATTTTTTAATTTTTTCCTGGATTTGTTAATAACTATCTTTTCGTACTTTAACGTTTTCTTTAATGTTATTTATCTCGGTACCCAGAAAGTAATAAAGCTTATTCAAATTATTTTCGGGCTGTGATCTTTAAATAAAGGTTTTAAATCGTAATTCCGGCTGTTGCTAAGATGCTGGAACCTCTTTTTCCATTTCCTTTTCTCCCTTACTGTAAAACTTTTTTACTTAAGGTACATCTTAATTATTAAAAAGTACAGGTTATAAGGAAGGAAATAAGGAAAGGCTTTTATCGTTTACGTATTTCCGGCCCTTCTGGAGAACAAAGTTATTATTAAATAAAACGCTTTTAACAGGAAGCTTCCCGCGGTTTTTTCTCTTACTCGATATTATTAATTGCTAAATTGTTAAACTCTTTCTTAAATCGTTAACTAAACGACTTTCTTTTAAATTTCCTACTTTTTTATTAACTTAGCTGTTAAATTATAAATAACTATTTCGTATAACGTATTAAGGTTAATAATCAACCAAAAAATGCTACCATATCAGCAGTCACAGTGATCAAATGCAGTAAGCTGGCGTAACTTATGTACGATAATTTTCTAAATGTTCTAATAGACAAATCTAGTCCGTAATAATTGCTTTTAAGTATATGATTAAGCGGTTAAAGGGGAAGCAGTAAACAAGGCATATCGCAGGCTGTATCCTGCAGTCCTATACCGACAAAGCCTTCCAGCCTGCAACACCTGAAAGCACCAAATGCCGACACTATATCCTTTAATGTAAATTAAAAAGCACTATTTTGATTATTATAATTTATCGTAATTTCAGATATTTTTTAAAAGTAACATCAAAAATTTTGTAATTAACCTTAACCAATTTTTCTTCTAGATCAGGTCGTTTACTAAAAGCATCTGTTTTGCCGTTTTTAAAGCCTTTCTGGTAAATAATAACGAAATCGTACTCCGTTAATTCTTTTACGTAACGTAATTATCGTCCTGTAAGTTTTTGTATAATAATAAAACAGGTAAAGTTTTTATAATTGGTATAAACCTTAATTTAATAAAGGTTTTTTTTAAGCATATGCCTAAATTTTCGAAAAGCCTTAACGATAGTTATAAATTCTTTATCGAAAATAGCATAACGTATAACACAAGCGAGTCGCGCATACAAGCGAGTTGCGCGTTTTCTTTACTATCTTAATTATCTAACTTTAATCGTTTATTCCTTAATACTATAATATGGAACGTTTTATAAAAAAAGCTAGGATAAATTTAGCCGTTTAAGCTAAAAAAAAAAACCCGCGACTTAGTTATAAACGGTTTCGTGCTATATATAACGTCCCCAAATCTACTTTAAAAAACCGAATTCACGGTAAATCCTCTCGAACCGATATAATTCCCAATTTGCAAAAATTAACACCGATCGAAAAAAAATCCATTATCGACCGAATCCTTAACCTAGATACGCGAACGTTTCCTGTCCGGCGTCAGCATGTTGAAGATATGGCGAATTTGTTACTTACGCAGTATGTCGCGGAACGCGTCAGGGTTAACTAAATGTTTAATTTTATTAAACGGCAAAAAAAATTCCAAACGCGTCTAAATCGGAAAATTAATTATTAACGGGTATTATACGAAAATCCAGAAACATTTCGCAAATAATTCGAACTTATTCGGGTTATTATCGCAAAATACGGCATTACAAAAAAAGATATTTACAATTTCGACGAAACTGGATTTTTAATAAGGCTTCTTATAGCAACGGGCATGGTAATTACCAGTACCGAAAAACGTAAAAAACCTAAACAAGCCCAATAAAGGAATAAAAAATGGGTTATAATTATTTAAGCTATTAATTCCTAAAATTAAGCTGTACCACCATTTATTATTATAACGGGGAAAAATTACCTTAAAAATTAATTCCGTAATAACCTACCGCCAGCAGCCGATTGGAAAATCGCAATAAGTAATAATAGCTGGATAACAAACGAACTAAATATAAAATAGGTTTAATATTTCGATTAATATATTCGAACGCGTACGAAAGGATCGAAACGTTTTTTTATCCTCGACGGTTACGAAAGTTATTATTCGATAAAATTCGAAAAATATTGCGCTAATTACGACATTATTATATTTTATATACCCGTATATTTTTCGTATAAGCTTTAATCTTTTAACGTATTTTATTTTTTTCTTTTAAAACACGCTTATTCGTTATATATCGAAAACTTAATGTAACGTTATCATACTTATATCGCCAAAAAAGATTTCCTTAACGGCTTTTATAACGCGTTTAAAGTTATTATAACGTCCGATAATATTAAATCCGGATTTGCCGCAATTAATCTTATTTTATTTAATTTTAATACCGTTTTTTTTACTTTCGAAATTCCTTTAATTATGCCTACGCCGACCGTCTCCCCGTTAACCTCCGCCGGTTCTATATCTCCGCTTACAAAAACCTTTAAAAATATCTAAGAAATAATAAGATAAAAACGTTATTTACAAAAAAGAATTAAAAATTACCAGAGTAGCTCGCCGACAAAAAATATTAAATCGGTTAATTTTTTAACCAAAAATTAATTAATACTTTGGCATAAAGTTACTTTTCTTAAACAGGAGGCCGCTTAATTGCGCGAAACAAACTACGTCTTAAGCAAATGTCGGAAAACCAAAAATAAACGTTTCCAAGAAGGAAGGATACTTATTATATAAGAAGAATAAGCTTTTTTAGCCGAGAAGGAAAGCGGTGGTAGAAAAATGCAGCTAATAACGGCTAAAGGTAATCGTCGCAAAAGGGTTAAAACGAAAAAACGGAAATGTGGCGTTTGCGGCAAGCCCGGATATAATGCGCGTATTTATGATGAAGTTGTAGATACGTCTAACGAAAAAAAAATCCGATTAATTTTAATTAATGCGATATGTTATTATTAAGTTATTTGAATTTGTTGTTAAAAGGTGCCAAAAACCGCGCGACTCGCTTGTATGCGCGACTTGCTTGTGTTATACGTTAATTTAATTCTGTTCCTTTTAACTTATAAAAATAAAAAGTAATCGGATAAAATACTTCTTAATTATTTCGGTATCCGATTACTGCGTTTAATGCATAATTTAAAAAATTAGTTTTTAGCTTAATTAGGCGTTTTAAATCGTACATAATTAGTATTAATTCATTAGTAATTAACGTCTCATACCACCTCGCGGTACATACCACCTCGCGGTACACTTTTTAACACCTTATAACAACTAATCCAAATAACTTAACCACAACACATCCAATTAATTCAAATCAACCGTATTCTCTTTCGTTAATAGCATCTACAGCTTTTCAATAAATGTACGCATTATATCAAGGCTTATCGCGGACGTTATATTGCCATTCCTTCCTCCTAATTTCCATGCAACCGATTACCTTTTTACGCGTTTACGTTAATATTACCCATATTTCGTACGAATTAAAGCCGACCGATAAATAAAACCATTATTAACCGAATCCTTTATTTAGATACGCGATTGTTACTTATCCGAATGTAATACGTGGAAGATATTCGTAAAATACGTCGTGTTCGAATGATATAAAGCTTTGTTATAGGGCACGTGGCAAGGCTGTAAGGCAAGGCTGTAAGGCTTGTTATGGGGTACGTTCCAGGGCGCGTCGTAAGGCGTGTCGCGGTATCGCAGGATTTGTCGGAGTAACAATTCGGTTATACGTATTTGAAATTATTAAAATAAACGTTTCTAATAAAGAAAAACATTTACTTTATAGGATAAACAAATTCTTTTAATCGGCAGGAAAAGTGGTGGTAGGTAATTGCTGTTAGTTGCTGTTGGAAATAGCTGTCGTAAAACGCCTGGAAGGAAAAAATAGCAATAAGGCGTCCGCAACAAGCTTTAATATAATGCGTGCACTTATTGGAAAGCTGTAAATGCTGTTAGCGAAAGAGAATACGGTTAATTTGAATTAATTGGATATATTGTGGTTGAGTTATTTGGATTAATTGTTGCGAGGTGCCAAAAAGTGTACCGCGAGGTGGTATGTACCGCGAGGTGGTGTGAGACGTTACGTCTTTAATCTATTAAAAAGTTTTTTCCGTTTCTGCCGTTTATTAGAATTCGTTTTTTTTGGTAAAATTAAATAAAAATATTATAATTTTACTAAAGTACTTAATAAATTTTTGGTAATAATTAAGGAATTCAACAAATACCTGTACTTTTATAACGGTAATAGGTATAGGCCATTCGGTAATTGCTATAATTTTTTTCGGGTTTATTTTAATATATCCTAAAGTAATAATATGTCCTAAATATTCCATTTTCTATATGTGGAACTGGCTTTTTTCGGCGTTAACTAATAAATTTACGTCCTATAAAGCTTGAAAAACTTAATAAACGTATCCTATATATGCTTTTTTTGATTTCGAAATAATTAAGATGTTATCCAAATAACATATAACGAAAATATCCAGGTACTTTCAAAGTACGTAATTAACCATTTACTAAAAAGTTATTAATACGTTCGTAAATTTTATTAATATAACCAAATATTCGTACAATCCGTATTTCGTTTTAAAAACCGTTTTTTATTCATATCTTAACTTAATTCGAATTAGGTTATACCTATTTTTAAAGTTTAAAGCGGTAAACCATTTAGTTTTTTATAAGCGGTTCTTTATTTCGGTAATTAATAATAAAAGTATTTTATTTTTGATAATAATGTTATTAAAATAACGATAATCTATTATTAATCGTAACTTACCATTTTTTTAATACGAAAAATATAAGATATCTGGTTAAAAATATAAATCGTTAAATCTATCCTTTTTAAAATCTGTCTTCCAGGTATATACGTAAAATATAAAGCTTTATTTCGTTTAAGTTATAAATGGGATAAAACTTGGGTAAAATGCTTTTTTTAAAAATTATTTCATAATCCTATTTATTATATTCTAGTAATTTCGTTTCGAATTTTTTCTAAAATAATCGTTTATACTTGCGATACTGTAATAATACATTAATTATATTTTCTTCTTTTTTTATAGCTCTTCGGGCAAATGTTTTAAAACTTCGTTTATACCGCAAAGTTATACCTGTATAATAACTATAATACGTCGAATACGTCTATTATGCCTTTTTTTTTTCTTACGTCTCATTCCTTTAAGTAATAAAGTTTCTGTTATATCCTTATACCTGCACTCGTTACTTTTTCTATTATTAATCGAATATAGAGATCTCGTTTGTCTTTCTTGCTTGCCGATAAAATATAAAATAAATTTCACCTAGCCAATATTTCAATCAATTAAGGGGTTATATTAATATAACCATAATCTTCTTAAGATTATATCGTAATTCCTTAACGGAACGATATCGAAATTAATTGTTTAAACTTATCCTTAAATAAAAATCTCGAAATAATTAATTTCGCGTACGATTTTTCCGTTATCGTAAGTAAATGCCTAATTTTCGGCGTTTTCGGCGATATAAAAGTCCTTTTTATCTTTCTATAACAGTTTAAACTAATTCACCAACTTCGAAATAATGTAATTGGCGCTTAAAGCTCCGTAATCTACCATTACGGTATACCAGTATATCCCGATTCGTATCTTCAAAATAACAGGGTCGTTATTAGCTCCTGTCGTCGTACTTAAAACCATTCTAGGAAGTTCTTGCTACTTCCGGTTTACGCTATCCTAAAGCTTTTTTACAAATAACGTCCCTTTTTTGGGAACTCCGTAAGCTATTAGACTTGTTCCGTAAGTTGCTTATATATCGTTTATATTTGTTTTATTTAGCCTTCCTGGCGGCGCAGCTAAGCTTCAAGTTGGAAAATTTTCTTTTTTTGCTAATGTAATTAATCTAAAACTTTACAAATATTGTCTTCTAATCCTCCGATAGCCTCCTATCCCGCATAAAGGACTGGTTAGCTTTAACTGGAAAACTCTGCTAATTCCTTTCGTAATACCCTTCGTTTTTGAAAGTCCATTTTAAAGGCTAGCTATAATTAAATCTCGGTAATAACCTTTTAACAATGCTTGTCGACAAACTTCTAAATTAATTCTTCCTGGGTTTAATAATCGTACTATCCGAAATAGCACGTAAGGTCTTTCTAGGGGCATCTTTCGCCCTGTAGCCAGGTTAAAACTGGTATTATGTTTTCGATCTTTTTTTATATAATAAAAGCTTGCAACTTTCGATACTACTGTTAATCGTTCTAGTTATATCCTGTTCGGGTGTAAAAGTTAAAACCTTTTTTCTACATACGGGTAATTCGTTCGTAAATCCGTTATTTCTTTTTAGCGTAAATAAAATATTGGGATTAGTTACAGTTAATAAAATGGAAATTCGTATGTCGTATTTCTTGAACTTATCTCTTTACTGCCGCCTATAAAAAGGCCTTAGCCGCTTTTAGTCCCTATCGAACTTTCTTTTATTCATCGTCGTAACGGATACGAACCATGTTAATTAGTTTACCGTTATTCCGACCTTTTAAGGGTTCTTCTAGTATTAAAACCTAATATACCTTTTTATTAATCTTTAGCGGCAACTTACATCGTTTGGTAACATATCTCATCTTGCTATAATTGTAACATTATATCTAGCTTATGTTTCGTCGTTAAGTAATATTAAATTCCATAAATCCTGAAGTTGTTCTATAAAAAATAAAAAGTACTTCGCGCTTTTTTCCTTAATTAACTTTAAATTATTTAACCTGTAAAATAAAATATCCTTTTTTTGTCGTTTTTCGAACTGTTAATTATCGATTCTTACTACTTTTATAATATACTTATCGAATATCGTAAATCGCAAGAATTTAATAATTTTATCTTTAACGTTCTTTTTTAAACCTTTATAAAATATATCGATTAAAATATCGTCTTCTTTATCTGTCTATCCTGCTCTTACTATTAGGTTTCTAAACTCCACCGTATACTTAAAAATTAATCCTTTTTAGCGCAATTAAAAAATCTGTTAAGCTGTAATGCGTTTTTCGTCCGGATTTTCGAAATTAACATAACTAAAAAGGATTTCTTTAGTAATTTTCTCTTAATCGGACTTCTTTTTTTCTAGGAAATCTTTTATAATAAGCTTAAACCAATCGAAAGCGTCCTTTTCTAAACAGGTTACGACAGCAAGGATTTAATCCGTTAAGTCGGTAAACCCTTCAAAACGAAAGTAAACCCAAACCTAAGTTAAAAAGCTCTGGACGTTCCTTTTTCCGTTATAAGGCCTTAATTTCTTAAGCTTTATTTTGCAAATACTAACCGGTACTAATTAAGCTACCATTACTTAATTAATAAGTTATTAAATAATAACTTCGAACTTTTAAATTTTGTTTTAAAATTATTAAGCCGTAAGCTTAAAAGTAGCTGCTGTTCGTACGTTAATCGACATATTAACGGTTCAAATATTGCTTAAAATCTAACTATACCACTGAATAAAAGTTTATAACGTATAACAGCTAGGTTAATTAACTAATTATTAAACCTAATCGTACGGATTTATGTTAGCAGTAATATTATAGGAAACTAAATAATAAAAAGTAAACTAATTACGTTTAATAATAACAAATAACTAAAGGTAATCTGGATAACCAAGTTATATTACAAACTGGTGTTATTTAAAATTATAGGAAATAATAAGCATATATATCCTTTCTATTAATTTTTAATAATCACTACTAATTATTCCGGATTACGATTGATTATTATTATAATAATAATTACTAATAATCAAACTATTATAATTACTTCTAATCACCGGATCTACCGTAATCACAAATTACGTAACCTAAGCTTATGGTTGAAGTTCGTCTTTCTGCAGCCTCCGGCCGTTTTGGAAAAGCTAAGCCTTACTGGGCCATAACAGTATACTGTTAATAAATAATGTTAATTAAACATAAACGTTTTTTTTATCCTTTTATATAAGCTTTAAAAACCTGTAATTTCGTAACGAAATTAGTAATTTTAAAACTTATATAAAATAACGCAAAAAAACGCCTATTTTTGGTTATTATTTTTATAAAATAACTTACTTAATTGCAAATTAACGTATAACACAAACGAGCTACGCGTACAAACGAGCTACGCGGTTTTTTACCACATCGTAACAACAAATTCGAATTAATCAACCACAACATATCAAATTAATTAAAATTAATCGAATTTTTTTTCGCTAAACGTCTCTACAGTTTCTTCATAAATACGCGCATTATATCCGGACTTGCCGCAAACGCCACACTTCCGTTCCTTCGTCTTAACCCTCGTGCGACGACTACCTTCAGCCACTATTAGCTGCATTTTCCCACCACCTCTTTCCTTTTCGGCTAGAAAAACTTATCCCTCTTATATAATAAATATCCCTCCTTTTTGGAAACGTTTATTTTTGGTCTTTCGACATCTATTCAAGATATGGTTGGTTTCGCGTAATTAAGCAATTTTTTGTTTAAAAAAAATAACTTTATACCAAAATATTAATTAATTTTTAATTAAAAGGTTACCCGATTTAACTATTCTTGTCGGCGAACTACCCTGGTAATTTTTAATCCTTTTTTGCAAGTAACGTTTTTATTTTTCTGTTTCTTTAATATTTTTAAAGGTTTTTGCAGGTAAGGAAATAAAACCGGCGGAAGTTAACGAGGAGACGGTCGGCGTAGGCACAACTAAAGGAATTTCGAACTCGGAAAAAACAATATTAAAATCGAATAAAACGAGACCAGTTACGGCAAATTCGGATTTAATATTATCGAACATTATAACAATTTTAAACGCGTCGTAAAAACCGGCAAAGAAATCTTCTTTGGCAATATAAATATAATAACGTCGCATTAAGCTTTCGATATATAACGAATAAACGCGTTTTAAAAAAGAAAAACAAAATACGTCAAAAAATTAAAACTTATACAAAAAATACGCGGGCATACAAAATATAATAATGTCGTAATTAACGCAATATTCTTCGAATTTTATCGAATAATAACTTTCATAACCGTTAAAAATAAAAAAACGTTTCGATTTTTTCGTACGCGTTCGAATATATTAATCGAAATATTGAACCTATTTTAAACCTAATTCGTTTATTATCCAGCTATTATTACTTAATGCGATTTTCCAACCGGCTACTAATAATAAATTATCACGGAACCAAGCCCTAAAATAATTTTTTCCCGCCATAATAATAAATAACAATATAACCTAACCTTAAAAATTAACAGCTTAAATATCTATAACCCATTCTTTATTCCTTTATTAAACTTATCTAGGTTTTCCACGTTTTTCGGCATTAGTAATTACCATGCCCGTTACCATAAAAAGCCTTATTAAAAATCCAGTCTCGTCGAAGTTGTAAATATCCTCTTCTGCAATGCCGTATTTTGCGATAATAACCCGAACAAGTTCGAACTACTTACGAAATATTTCTGGATTTTCGCATAGTACCCGTTAATAATCGATCTTCTAATTTAAACACGTTTGGAATTTTTTTTGCCATCTAACAAAATTAAACACCTAATTAACCCCGACGCGTTCTACGACGCGTTACGCAAGTAAAAAATTCGCTATATCTTCAACATGCTAACGCCGGACAGGAAACGCTCGTGTATCTAAATCGAAAATACGGTCGATAATCGATTTCTCTTCGGTCGGCGTCAATTTTCGCAAATTAAATATAATATCGGATCGGGCAGATTTGCCATTATATCGAGATCTTAAAGTAAAAGGTGCAACCGTATATATAAAACCAAGTTTAACATAGGAAAATTTAAGGTCTCGTTTTTTAGCCTAAACAACTAAATTCATTCGAGCTTTTTTTATAAGCCGCTCCATAGAAATGGTATTAAAAATAAATAATTAAAGTTGGATAACGAGAGAGTTGAAAAAAGCGCGCAGCTCCTTTGTGTGCGTAGCTCGTTTATGTTATACGTTAAATAATATTTTAAGGTTTTAAAACACGTTTTCAAATTTAAACGCGTTTTAGATATACGAATTAACGTAAGATTTAAAATGCCTGAAAACTTTCCATTTAATCCCTTAAGATATAAATTATTCGTTAAAAAAATAGCGTATCTATTAAAAAGTAATATTGTTATTTCGTAAGGCGTTATATAAATACTTAATTTTCTTTACGTTACTGCCGTAGGCTATTACAAATCCTTTATATACGTTTTAAAGCAATTTATTAGTATTTATGCTTTTAGGAATAAAAGGCAATAAATTGCGAATAAGTAGGTTAAAGAAGTTATTATACATTCGCGTTAAAAGGGGTAGTATAGAAGGTAATTTTTATTAATCGCGATATTCACTTACCGCAACCGTCGGATTCGAAAAGCTTTGAAACGTTTAGGCAGTTAATTGATCTTATTATGTATATTCCATTAAAGGTTATTATCTATTAGCCTAAAGCCTATTAACTAATATATTTAAGAAACTTTTCCCGAAATAATTATATATAATATTCGTATTTTTATTATTACCGTTATTTTTACGCTTTAAAGGCCTAGCTTTAAAAGCTTTTAAAGGCGCGTTTTCTTTACGTTATTGTTTAACGTTCCCGAATCCCGCGTCCACCGCGTTTTTTTTATAAAACTCGTTATATAACTTAATAAAAGGCGTTTTATATATAACGTTAGATTAGTTAATATCGTTACATTAATAAACGAATTATCGAGGTATTATATTATAATAGTAAATACCGTTTTTAATCTAATATATCTAGGAATTAACGCTTTTACCATTAAAGCAATTTCTGCCTTTTTTATATTCGAACGTATTCGATAAAACTTTACGGATTTTAAAGCTTTTATCGAATTCGGCCTGCATATCGGGCGTAGGTATAAATAGGTATTTCGTAATAAGTTTTTAAGTTATTATAAGGGCTTTTTATAAAAAGTTCTTAAAAATTATAAGCATAGACGTTTTTATAACGCCACGGTTTCGGAAAGTTTTAATAAAAGGATTATTGTTAATACGGGCTAATTATTACAAAGTATAAAACGACAAGTATTAACGTTATATAAAAAAGGTTTTTTAACTTATTGCGTTATTAAAGCCTTTAAAAATAAAATCGGGTTAAAGCCAAAATTTCTTTAATCGAAAATAAAAGTTATATATAAAGTTTAAAAAGATATTTTTTGTTATTACGTTTCGCAATATTAATAATAACTTTAATAAATTTATTAACGTCGAAAATACAGTATAATAATACCTTATAAAGTTATAATATAACTTCGTAATTAAGTTCGTAACGTTATATAAATTTCTTAATTTAAATAAATATATACCGAAAGTTATATTCGTATTTGCTTTGTAATTTTTTGTTAATATAATTAATAACGCGTTACTTAATAAAATTAAGCGAATCTTTTTTAAATACCATCATATAATAATTATTAATATATCGTTTAAATTATTACGAATTAATAATTTAAAAAACGTTCCGTATTTTATTAAGTTATTTTTTCGGAAATTTATTATTAACAGTAACTTTAATAACATTAAAAAATTGCGTACGTATATTTAAAGGTTTTAGTTTAAAGATATTAACAAAAATATCTTTATTTAAAACGCGATTAATTTCGTTTTTAGAAAGCTAAGCGTAATTAATCTCGTTTTCGGAAAATTGGGCGTAATTAACTTCGTTTTCGGAAGGTTCGTTTCGAATAACCTCGTTTTCGGAAAGTTTGTTTTCAAAAAGCTTGTTTCGAATAACTTTATTTTCGGAAAACTCGTTATCCGTAATTCCAAAAACGCTTCCCGTATTTCCTTTTATATCCGTAATAACTTTAATTTCGGGGGTTTCAAGGTTTTTAACTTCGAAAATAATTATCGGTTACTTACCTTTTTTTTGTTTTTCGGAACGGTTTTCGTAATAATTAATTGTTTATTAACAGTCGTTTTATAGGTATTATTAACCCAGATATTAAAAGAAATAACTGGGCTTTTTTCGATAGCTTTAATTACTTTCGTAAACGGCTTACGAAACCGTTTCGAAGTTATCGCGGGATTAATCCGGGGAAATATTTCGAAATATTCGTTCGCGGTTTCGTCGATTCGAATTAGCCTTAAAAAAGAACACGTACGGCCAGGTAACTTAAAAGGGATTTGGTTAAACTAACCGGGTTTTCGCAATACGGAACGTAAAACAAAAGCAAAAGTTTTTAAGAAAGTTATTAATAATTAAATTACGCAAAAGAAATAATTGCGAAAGTTTCGTTTTCTGTTATTATAGCTATTGTTATGTTACTGTCGAAGGTCTATACGCGTTTTGAAAAGGCCCATACAAAAAAAGGTGTGTAATTTAGAAGCTAAGTGGGGCGGGGACACTCTGATTCGAAACAACAGTAGCCAAGTATGACTTTGCGTGGACGGTGGGGAGACACCTCTGCGGGGTGTTCCCATTATTTACGATGAAATGTGCGACTTAGAGACGAGAAGGGGCTTTTAGACACGTTGTACCGGATCGTCATTCTACATTTCACTCAAATGTACAGCACAGTACGAAGTAACAATAATTTCAAATTGTAGAGAAGAGAGTTGAGTGTCCGTGAGTTTTAGAACATTGGCTCTAGTGTCGTATACTCATACACCAACCAACCGTACCTACTGTGCTAGGTAGGAATTAGGTGATTCGCGGTTCCAAGGGCGAGTAGTTGGCATTAGGGTAAATGAGCGACGGCAACGACGTCCATCAGTGAATAACAGACCACTCAAGAGATATCATGTCTCGTAAATCCCCATACACCTCCACCAGTCACGGCCAAACGGCCCACATAAGTACCGCAGTCCGAACACTTACCTTGTGCCGAGAGCCCTGTCACGGATGAAAACCCCGATCTTCGCCGCGACGACCTGGGCACTCTCCACCCACCCAAGCATTTCGCCGAGCAGCAGGGTATCGTGCGGCGCGTCCGCCTCGTAGTTCACCTCGACGGAGTTACCCGGCAGCGACCTCATCTCCTCGACCCAGGGCGCGATATCGACCTCGAGCATCTCGGCGGCGCCCACGTTGACGAACATGGGCACCGGCGTCGCGAACGGGTTGCCCAGCGCCTTGATGTACGGGTCGGAGGGCGATGCGGCGTCGCCGACGTACGCCGCCGCCCCCCCGCGCACGAACGACACCGGCAGGAAGTCGGTCCCGTAGTGCGGGTTGCCCGTGACGTGGGTGTCGGATCCTAGCGCGGCGCCCGGATCCACCCACGGCGACACCAGCACGGCGTTGCACGGGAGCGGGATGCGCAGTTCCTCCTCGTCCGCTTCGGCGAACGCCGCAAGGTAGCGCAGGAAGGCGATGACGAGGTTGCCGCCCGCGCTGTCGCCGGAGACAGTGATCTGCTCTGCGGGTATGCCCAGCGCGCGCACGAGGTAGAGGTAGCTCGTCAGGGTGTCCTGCAGCGCGGCGGGGAAGGGGGCACAGCCGGGACGGCTCGAGAGACGGTACTGCGGGCAGAACACGGCGGTCGCGCCGCCGGATCGGATGAGTGATGAGCAGAGGAAGTCCATGTCGTCTGATCGGCCATCCCCAATGATGAACGCGCCGCCGTGTAGATGCAGGACCACGTGCGCGCTGGGGCCCAGCTCGGCGGGGGGGTTTCCCAGCGGCGGCTTCGGGTACCAGGTCCCGCCGATGGGTTCGGGCAGCACCGCCCCGCCCGACAGCGGGCCCCTGTAGAGCTCGCTTCGGGCCGGCTCGATTACTTTAAAGGCGTCCTTTTCCTTGCCCGGCTCCAGAGAGAGCCTCGTGGGAGATTCCGTCTTACTCGTGATGTCCAACGACACTCTCGCGAGATGATTGGACAATGTCTGCCATAGCGTCCAATTGGGATGCGGCCTCGACGACTTCACGAACACGAAGCCCAGCACCCAGAACGGGGCGCGGAGCACGACACCCGATAGACGGAAGAGCTGATACAGCGTGCGAAATGGTTGAACAGTCAGCAGTCTACTCTGAGAAGGAGCCATAGCGACGCGTGACACCCGCTAGTACCTGGTTCGATTGAGGCGGTACGTTGTTCCAATCAACGTTCTCGAAAACTCAAAGTGGTTGTTGGGTCTTCGGCTCGGATATTGCCAGCCAGAACTGAACTTTTGCGGTTCCTGTGGCTTCCCAATCGCCCAGAATTACCATAAGAAACTCATAGAGATGCGGGAATGCACGTGGGGATATAGCGGTCAATACTCCGGTGGGAAGGGTAGCTGCAGTTGGTATGCCAACGAATGTTAGTGCCGATCATCTAGGTTACATCTTGTTCTAACAGTTCAATCATACACACCACTAGCATATAAGTAAGATCCTACCTTGACTGTCGTATCACGGCTTTTATCCGATTGGAAGGCGGGCACGGGTTTTGGTGAGCCTTATTTCATAAGGGACTATGATTAGTTACTACGATACCAACATGACAAATCCTTATGAGATATCATACACGACCTCTCCTAAGTACAATTGTGCAAAGAAGCGGATTGTGGACATCTAATCGGCTCACTCAAATCTCGATCTTTTGACCACCGAGAACACTGCGTCAGAAGACCGCTTCGAGGTAGCGTCGTCCCCGCCTGCCTGGTTCTCCCCCCCCCTGACCCTGCACTGTCGGCCGAATTAGACGTCGATGCGTCTCGACCGGACGACCAGTCGCCAGGCCCGTGTAGTTCCCTCGCACTCCACATACCCTCTGGGGGCTCCTCGGGGTCCAGCGCCGGCTCGACGCAGATAACGTATTTATCCTCACCCTCAGCGCCCTCGTCTTCTTCGTCGTCGTCAATCTCCCTCGAAGGCCATGCTTGACAATCCGACTGCTGGCCGGGATCTGACGGCAAGGCCGGCGCTTTGCCCAAACGCCGGTTGACCCAGTTTCTGACTGGCTGGTGGTTCGTAACGGCTACGAATATCCGGTACCCCTTCCAGTCTCCGACAAAATGATCTAATTCCCTGCCGCGGAAGATGACACATCCGCCGGGCTGATATTCCAACCGGACGCCTAACTGGGGGAAGAACAGGTCACCTCCTATTGTGCGCCAGTCAGCCATGCTTTTCCCTCTGAAGGTTAGGTGAGTGCGCTCATGCCTGTGTAGTTACCCATGGGAATAAGACTGACGAGCCCGTTCTTGATATCATTCTGGTCGCGGTGCCTCTGAGTAAACGAGTTGATCCCAAGCACAAACAGGGTCGCCCAGTTCGGCCGGGACACGGCCATCCGTTTCGGCTTTGGCAGGCCCCGGAAAATTTCGAGACAGTCCTGGTACTCCTTTGGTGCCAGATGTCTCATCAGGAACCGCGCAACCTCCGATGATAACCCCAGGACTCCTACCTTGAAATGCGGGAACACTTCCTCGAGCAACTCGGCCCGCGATCGCCGCTCCGTCCATCCCATTATCAGCCTTGTGTCAGGCGTCAGGTGAACGAACTCGGGATTCGTATGGCCCTGCTGGGCCCATGTGCCATAGTGGACTATGCACATCGCTCGTTCCTCGAGTTGCTGGGGGGTCGTCGCAAGTTCCATGTCGAGCTCGGGGTGTTGGCGTCGCATGAGCTGGTCGACCATGTGCCTCTGGGTATTTGGTTGTGGGAGGAGGGCGAACCCAGCCCACTGCTTGGTCGTGTCGACAACCTTGTCAAGTACCGCACCCCCAAAGAGATGCTGGAATAGTTCGGATACAGAGCATAGGACTAAATTGCCCTCTCGATCGAAAACGACAAACACGTCCTTGGTGATGCGCTCGTACACGACAGGGTCAGTTGCTTCCGCCGCAGAAGAGTCCCTGTGATATTGATAGAAAGAGTCCTGGCTGTGGCTCCGGTCTTCTCTGATGATGGTCTCGATTGTAGCTTGCGTGCCAGGCTCCGGAGATTTGGCGGCCTCTCGCAATCGGTTTCGACCCTCACGATCATGGTCTAGCCAGAATGCTTTGTTAGCCTCGATGCGCATTTGCTTATACCATGCGCCCTTGTTGTCTCCGCCGTCCGGCCGTTTCGGTGTGACGCGATAATTGGGCACTCTGGGGGCATTCCCACTATTGATGACCTCTGCCATCATGAAGTTCTCGACGGACCTCCCCATCTCTGGCTCGATCCGTGCCATTGCCGCCTCGGTTTTCCTCTCGGTAGTTTTGGCTCGCTCAGCATTAGAGTAAGATGCTGCATCAGAGAACAAAACGTCTTTCAATACGGCCACTCTCACTGTCATGCCTTCGTGAGTCAAGTCTACGACCTTTTCAGTCTGATCGTCCCTCACAATCATTACGTCGTCGTAATGGTCAAGCGTGGTATTCATAATAGAGGCTCTGAGGCCCTGCAGGAATACAGACATTGAAGATGCCCATTCCTCGTCAGCGAGAGTGAAGGTATCTGGATCGAATTTTGGGAATTTCTAGAACGTCAGAGGCGCCAACCGTGGCAGTAGCTTGATGAACTTACATGCACCCTGCTCATATCTTCCAAGTGGGCTACGTTCCCTGAGTGCGCCGTCTTGAGGCCATAAGGATCTCCGGGAATATTGTAATTGTTTTGACCATATCGAACTAACGGTACGGGCCGTGTACCCTTAGAATTGATTCCATCGTCACGATCGCCCATGATGAAGGCTTGGAAGAAGCGAAGGCAGGGCGTGCGGAGCGCTGAGAAGAAGTGGCTCTTGGTGAGTAGCCGGAGGGCAAGTTCTGCAATCGAAATCTGTTTGACGAACAGTAGTATGACGCACGAAATAAAATGGTCCGGACTGACGGAAAACGGGAGGGCGTCAGGATACTTCTCAGCTGGTCGCTTTAAACGGAAGGAAGGGAGGCGTTGCACGCGCATCGAAGAAGCACATTGCATTTTCCACTTTACACGAACGGAACAAATCCCTTAGGTGCAAATGCGAGTGGCTACCCGGGCAGTGAGCCGTATCCTGTTTACGTCTGAGGAAGCAAACGCCGACTTGCCTGGCCAAGAGGAAACAGCTTTTAATCATGCATGTTTGGATCACACAACGAACATAATGCGCAAATTTGAAATGGTCCTGTATATGCACAATATTCATACCTGAAGTGATTGGGATCCTTTGAAGTATATTTACAGCCAGGGTACTCACTTACGTACTATTAAATAAATCTTTATCGTATGCTCGTTGGCTTACCTGCTTAAGTATCTTCGCTTTCCTCTTCTTTTACGGTGCTAGTTAATCCCGGAGGCTTAAAGACTCGATCTATGGCTGGGCTTTAAAAGCCCTCTTGTTCTTCAAGAACAATATCAGAAGTCGAAGATATTAATTAGGAACAAGGCAGTTAAGATGCCATTTAGCTTTGATTAAGCACAGCGCTTCGTGGTTTGAAGTATCTAATGCCTTAAGAATTCCAAGGGAGTGGATATACTTACGCTTTTCGAGTATATAACAACCTCACTACCCTAACTCCTTTTTCGACGATCTTATATCCGGGTTCCCCCGAAGATTGCAGTTACTTTATTTGAGCTAGCCGGCGGGCCATAAAAGTGTCTAGATATTCGAGACTCTGGCTGGGGTTAGACTGTAATGTCGACTTGCCCGCCGTCATAGGATACCTTTTAGAGTAGGTTGCCATAGGTACGTCTTCGCCCGCTACCAGTGTGCGCTTCGAAACAGCTGTGGCCTTGGAGTTAGCCCCTCGTATTCCAGGGTAAACGACACGAGCTTTCCGTTCTGCGATTCCTACAGGACACAGGCATAATAAGCTTTGCGCACCCATAGGTCTCACAGGTCCCGGATGCTATCACTGTTGTATAAGCAACATCCCCAATCATTTTTAATTCACGGAGGCCGATCCGGCCGCTTCCACTGAGGTATATCCCATAGCATATACCCGAAGCATCGTCTCTCCGATGAGATCAGGGTCTTCTAGAATATTTGTTAACCTCTTTTAACCAGCTGGAACACGGGCCTTTACCTGGGACCGGGTCGGAGGTTACCTGTACGTACGCCTGGAATATTTTGTCCTGTGTAGCAACCCCAAATATACCTTCGTACCCCTCCACTTATGGTAGTCTATATATGCAGTATCAAGTAGCAGCTTACAATCGACATAACATACGTGCTCTGGGTCCCCCCAGACAGGGGATAAAGCTTGGTGATGCATGCCATGCCAAGCTGCATAAGAGCTCAGTTTTAAAATTTGATAACACGGCTGACATAAACTGAGCAACACTCAGGATCAGTATATTTAGTCCTATCTATCTCTTTTCTATTTAAGAGCATTTAGAATCCACCTTGTGCGGCTCTCTAGCGATGTGTGAACCTACGCTTCCAAGTTCTCGAACAAGAACGAGGGCTGGCCGGGCACGGCCTGGTCGGCGTTCCGGGACTCAATGTCGACCTTGGCGCCGGTGAGGAGGTTGATGCCATGCTTGCCGCCGTCGGCGACGAGCACAACGTCGACGGCCGAGAGGCCGGCCGCACGCTTGAGGCCGGGGAGCATGGCGAGGAGGGTCTTGGACTCGTCGAAGGAGAGCTGGTGTTCGAGCACTGCGTCGGCCGGCTCGCCGTCGCGGAGCCGCTTCTTGAGGCGCTGAATGAAGGGCATCGCCTCCTTGACCTTACCGCCGGGGATCTTGGCGACGCGGCCACTGAGCTCCTTGTCGCTGCACGACTGCGTCTTGGTCGCCGGGTCCCACGTCTCCTTGACCAGCTGGATGCATTCGGTCTGCCACTTGGGAAAGGCGTCGGCCACGAATATGGTGAGCTTCTTGGGCTTCTTCGGGTCGAAGTTGGTCTGCTTGCCCTTGGCCATCTTCTTGAGCTGCGCTCCCTCAGCCGACGTGACGCTGGACTGCGTCGTCAGCACGTAGGCGCGAGTGGCGCTGAGGCTCGCGTCGGCTGCTGGAACCTCGGGCCACCGTGCTCGCTGTATCGTCTCGGTTTCGCCTAGGACTTCGCGCCAGATGTACTCCGCCCAATGGGGTGCGATGGGCGTGAGCGAAAGAGCTTGCATCCTTATGTATTTGAGCACCAGGTTCTTGTTCATAGGGATGCCCGCGGCAGCGCAAGATGCTCTGTAGATATCCTTCGCATTGGTCAGATCGTAGAAGCACGACTTCAGTGCCAATTTATAATTGGTCTCTTCGTAGTGTTGCCTCGATTCGTTGATGAGCGCGTTGATCTCGTTATCGAACAGGGCATCCTCGAAATCGTTCATATCTGTCCGGAGCTCCTGGCTCTTTACCATCTCCTCGCACCACTCCTTTAAGGTGTACAATCGAAGACTATACGCGAGAGCCATTAGCTGCTCGATAATGTTTTACCTTGGAGGAGGTGACTTACATGGTGTTGTCGGCGACGTCCTCAACGAAGTTCGAGTCGGAGATGGAGTCTCCGGCGTCGGCCATAGCTATACGCGAGGCATCCGCGCCGTATTTCTTGACGACTAAGCCACAATTAGCGATAGCGATAGAACTTGGTCAACGGCATCACCTTACCGTCATCTAGAGTCATGAAGTTGCCCGTGCTCTTGGACATCTTTTCGCCATTTAATTGAAGGTGACCGTTCGCTCGGACAGACTTGGGCCAGTATTCCCTTGGGAAAAGGGCGATGTGGTTGTAGAGGAAGAAGGTTAGGTGGTTGGGGATGAGATCCTTTCCGCTGACTCTCAGGTCAAGGGGGTAGAAGTACTGGAACTCGCGGCGCATCGCCTCGAGAGTCTCCTTAGGGATCTTAGATTTGGCCAGCACGTCATCGGTGAGCTCGGTCCGGCAGAAGATATAATCCCAGACCTCGTCGATCATCTGTTCCGGCGTAATGTTAGCAGACCCCTTTTCCCGCCCGAAGAGGTCTTTGTGAAGGTAGTGGGCGATCGTGTAGTAGCTCATGTATATTGTCGAGTCGCTCAAGCTCTCCACCAGGAATTCTGGCGCCCAGGGAAGCTTCGAGCCCAGCCCGTACGTCCTCGCGCATGCCCATTGCTTAAGCCAGTCGAGAACTCCGAGGAATGCGTTACGGGTGTCGTTCGACCAGGTGTTAAGGCCCTTGCCGTCTTTGTTCTGTACGTATTCAGTGGCGACCGCGCGCCACGAGTCTTCTCCGTAGTCGATATAGTACTGCTCCATCAAGGCGACTGTGCACTCGTCACCGCTTCTGCTGACGACTCTGCTTTCGGGCTCGGCATACTCAAAGGCGAGGCCGGCGTCGATCAGCTGGGCTCTTACTTTAGGCTTTGCATCAGCCACCTTTTCGCCTTTGAAGTCTCCTACGAGCATGTGACCCTGGTAGAAGCCCTCCTTGTAGGCTAGCTCTTTCGCTTCCTTCAGCTGCTTGACATCCTTCGGAGAAGCGATCTTCATCTTCTTGACCAACGCTGGAGCCAGGAGGTCAGATGTAGGCGTCTGGATTATGGGGAGGATTTCCAATTCTGCCCAGTCCTTCTGGATGCCGTAATAATCGGCCTTCTTGGCAAGGTCCATGATCATGGCATAATCGTCAGGCGAGTCCGACGGGACGCAAGTGACCACTCCTGTTCCTTTCGTCTCGAGTATAGTGTCCATTGGAAGCACCCGAACTCCACTCTTATGGAAACTTAGAGGAGCGTTTACTAAGCTGCCGATGAGGTCCGCACCTTGAATCTCAGCCCTCTTCTTGATGACGCCCTCCTCTGCGAAGATCTCCTGATGGGACATGTTCCTGGCGGCCCTCTCGGTCATGACGTAGAATTCCTGGGGACGCGCTTCATAAATACCGTATGTGATATTGGGCGAAACGAAGCAAGCAGTTTGTCCGTACATAGTCTCCGCGCGCAGGGTCGCGGGGACGAGGTACACCTTGGCGTCAGCGGGCAGCTTCCCCTGCAGAGAACTCTGGGCCTTGGAACAGAACTCGAGGATTTGCATCTTAATAGCCACATACAGTTGCGGGTTGACTGCTTCTCCTTCGCTCCGGTCGTGGTCCATGCAGGGTTGGCCATCCTTGATGCTGTAAATGGTGTGGCGCTTCCCGAACTTGATCTTGCCTAACTCCCGTAACCGGATCATCTGCCAGCGGACGAAGGCGTCGAAGTATGGGTTAACATCCGTCGTGACGAACTGTCTCCTCCAGTCTATCCGGCTCCCGAAGTTCGTAAGATCCAGCTTGCACAGGGGCGGGAAGTACTCTAGCCAATATGCGGCGTCGGCGAAGAGATGGATCTGTTGTGTCGGGATGCCCATGGCTTGCATAATCTGGAACTGGTACTTCATCTTGACCAACTTGGCCGCGGCCTTCCCCTTCTTGGCACTGAACTTGGTCACGTCTTCCCGTTCCTTCTGGGCCGCAGGTGCGGGTGCCTCGACTACCAGCTCCACTTCCTCCTTGTACCTCTCGAACTCCTGGCCGAACATCTCAACTTCCTTAGCCAGCTTGTCGGCGCACGCCTTGATAGGCAGGCCGGTGCAGTGGTACCCTTGGGGCCACAGAACGTTAAGGCCCTTCATCCGGGCGAACCCGGCGTGGAACTCGACTTTGCTGAAGGAGAAGGCATGGCCGACGTGGAGACGACCGTTTGTGTAGGGGAAGGCAATGGTTCCGTAAAACTTGGGATATTTCTCTCGCAACTCGTCGGGCGTGATGGAGTCGAGGGGTATCTCAGCCGTCGACGGGGCATCCGCGTTGAACACCCCCTTCTCTTCCCATTCCTGCTGGTACTTCTTCTCAATGGAGATGAGGGTGTCTCGCTTTTCAGTTCCCTTGAGATCCTTAAGGGCCGAAATCTGGAGCCCATCCATGCTCTTCACTGGATCGGCCATGATGATGCTCGCCTAGCCTAGGGTAAGGAATTAGTGCTCGGACATCAAACAACGAGTATCCGAGGTGCATTGAATTGCCCTGGTATCAAGTTAACAAGAAAAGGCGACAGCTTAACTATATGAGTCACAAAGTGAGCAGTGTGCAGCTTGCCAGGGCGAGGTGACTTGGCAGTAGGTTATTTTCAATGCATGCCTGGAAGGTTTGCATAGCGGGGGCGGGGTCGCCGCGTGCTTATCTTATCCCCCCCTCGGAGTAAGTATAAAGTTGTGAGTTCAGGTTTGGCTGACTCATCCCTTTAATACCTACGCATGAGGTAAGGGATATACTATTCATACGTAACTACCTAGGTAGGTAGGCAGATATAATTGTTTCAAACTCAAACGTTATGGTAAGGTGATCAGTAATGTCAACTTGTACTAACTTGCTGAAAGGCAATATCAACTATCAAGACTTCAGTATTCCACCTTCTCAGCAAAGCGTTATAGAAATAGACAGTAAAAGGGCAACGTTTCTTTAAGTTCCTAATCTGTATCTGGCTTAACCTTAGCATAAGACAAGTCAAACAGAGTTACATCCAATCTGCTTGCTCGGCCAGGGCTCTGATCTGGACAGTGGCTTAACTGATATTTCCCCACGTAATAGGGACTGCCGATAGCCCTCCTGCTCTAAACAAGAAATGTAGGGTAAAGGGAACATAACAGACATTCCAAGCAGTAAAATCAAAATTAGGTGTTGCTTACTAAGTAGTCACAGAGATTTCGTTTATAGTAACTAAGTTTCTGTACCTCTTAATATCCACACTATAAAACATAAAGAGTTTACCTAGTTAAAAGTGCCCTTGTCCATACGTTATTGGCTTATACTGTGTTATTAATATTTACTTGCAACCTCGAAGCCTTCGGCATATACAAGTCGTCTTTCCTCATATTTTTATAAGCGGGCATAACCAACCAGCAACTTATTCCAAGCCGTAACCATACATCTTGAACCAGTCAAGGACCTTGACCTACCAATCCTCGGTGATCTGTCCTATAAAGCCGCTAACATGCTGCTTTCACTAATATCTCAATGTCTTAACCGGTCCCCGGGGATTGAGGGCCGGGTTCTCTGTCGCCCCAGGAGTCAAAAGGCGGCTCGGTGTGATCACGCTGGCTGAAGGTTTCATTCATATTGGCACTGTGTCTTATTGGGTAGGGGTAGGCTTGGTATTGAGCCTTAAACTGTGCCAGGCGTCTATTACGGAGATAGTTGAGTAAAGGAGGTTAATGGTAAGCAAGAGATCTAGTCCCAGATCCTTAAGAAGGCGATCTAAGAAACGTATTCACCAATACATAACATGGCTGCACTGGACATGAGACGGCCCATGAAATCCCCTTTGATCCGAAGTACATCGTCCTTTCATAATTGGGTATACTCAATTGATACCGGGAATCATCATCCCCCGCTGTAGCTTGACAACGCCTGCGACTGGCGTGGAAGGCCGTATTGCCCAAGCCCCGTTTCACCGTAGTTGTAGTCTATTAGTCCTGGGTAGCCGGCGTGTAAGCGAATCGTCTTCTGGTCAAGAGTAGGGCTGAGGGCACCTTATAATGCCAGCTCCTCGTATATTGACGCCGTTCGGTTTATCGTAGCCGTCCTCATTTCGGGTCGCCACCAATCCGCTCGAGGGCTTCCAGCATGACGACAGAGTTTCCTCGAATAACCTAGAAATAACCTTAATTAGCTGTACTTCCACCAAAGTCATGGGTTCTTCAGACATACCACCATTCCTAGCCTGACCTTCTCGCCTCCGTCCTTCTCCTCGACGGCATCGTCCAGGACGATATTCAAGAACACCTAGACAGACGGTCAGCACTATTCCCGAGCAGATGCACCAGGGAGGATCGAGGGAGCCTTACATCGTAGCCGCGGAGGATGCCGATGACCTTGCGGCTGCCGTTCAATTGGACGAACAATCTCTTGTCGAGGTACTGTTCGGGGATGCGGTGAGTCGAGGTTCAGTAGCGTAGTCGCCCAGAGTGGACCACTTACCTTCTTCAGCTCAGGCTGCGCGGGAGCCATCTTCACGTATTCGAGGGGAAAGTAAAGCGTCTCAAGTTAGAATTGTTTGTTACGTGACGGGGGTAGCTTTGCAAGTTGATGTTCATGCGAAAGATGCCTTGAGCTTGGGATATTGATAAGATAAGGAGCTACAAGTATCGTTTCTTTATCGATAAGAACCTTGAGATTCAATGACGGGACCGGGTCCATCCATGCATCCATTCATTACCTTTCTAACACGATCATCGTAGCTACACCCATTCAACATCAGACGGGCGCAATGAGTGCATTTGGGGCGAAGCGGAAAGCGCGGAAGATCACGGTTCAAGAGGACGATGAAGATAGCGGCCTAGGAGCACCCACAGATCTACAGCCCGAACCCCAGCAAGAACCGGCCCTGCAAGCTACCTTCAAGACGAGGAAGCCGTTCAAGCAATCGTCGCTGCGGAAGAGTATCAACATAGACGATGACGGACCCGTTCGGGAAACCGCGCTGCCGAAGCCGAGAGATGAGGGAGAAGACGACAACGAGGACGGAGGGGCGCCTCTGCGAGTCCGCCCGGCGTTAGGGGGGAGATCCGCGCCAACGAAGACCAAGAAGCGCGTCTCCACCGCATCACGACTCTCCTTCGGGCCCAGCGAAGCCGGAGGCGACGCCGACGGGGACGGGGACTCGCTGATGCTGGGCGGGGAATCATTCACACCGAAGAAAGCATCTAGTAGCAGTCTGGCGCAGGAGGCCACCGAGAACAGCGCCTACAAGAAGGGCAGGGCGAGGAACCTGCCCCTCGGCGGGCTCCTGCCCCTGCGCTCCTCCGCCGACACCGACCGCCTCTACAGCAAGGAGTATCTATCTGAACTACAGAACTCGACGCCCAACACGCCGCAGGACCTATCGACCGCCGACGACGAGATGTCGCTAGACCCGTCGGAACTCGAGGGCGCCATGGTCGTCGACAGCGGCACTGGGCAGGAGACCGCGCCGCACCAGACCGAGATCCTAACCGAGGCGCAAATCCAGGAGAAGAAGGAGCGGCGCGCGCGGCTCGCCAAGGCGCAAGGGAACGACGACTTCATCTCGCTCTCGGACGACGACAACGGCGACCAGCGGCGGGCCGGCGACTCCTACCTGGCGGTCCTGTCGCGGCGGTCCGACGACCACAGGCCGGCGCCGAAGTCGGAGACCACGCGCCTGGTCCGCGAGGACGAGGACCTGGGCGAGGGCTTCGACGCCTTCGTCGAGGACGGGGGGCTCTCGCTGGGCGCCAAGGCGGAGCGGGAGGCACGCCGGAAACAACGCGCACAGATGGCGTCGCTGATCGAGGCGGCCGAGGGCGCTTCAGTCGAGGACGAGATCTCGGACGACTCGGAGGCGGAGAGGCGCGCGGCGTACGAGGCGGCGCAGACGCGCAAGGGCATGGACGGTCTCAAGGCCGCCAAACGAACCCTCGGCGACAACGCGAAGGAGGGCGTGGTGCCCGTGCCGCACCGCATCGCGCCGCTCCCGGACCTCAGCGTCCTGCTCGACGAGTTCCGCGGCCGCGTGCGGCGTAGAAGAGACGAGGTGGCGCGCGCCCGCGCCCGCATCGCCGAGCTCCGCGCCGAGAGGGACGAGATCGCGCGCCGCGAGCCCGAGGTCCAGAGGTTGCTGGACGAGGCAGGCGAGCGGTACCGCGCTCTGGTCATGCCTGGTTCCACTGGTTCCGGTTCCGCTGGCGGTGGCGGAAGTGGTGGTAATGGTGATGGTGCTGGGGGTGACGGCGGCGAGGGAGGACGGGGAGGAGAGTCGGCGAACGCAAACGAAGACGGGGATGGCAACGCGGCCGCGGAGAGGGCGAGGACGCTGTTAGACCAGGTGAGGAGAGACGGGCCGCCCGGGACGCCTGGCAGCGAGAGGGGATTGGAGAGTCTGGGCACGACGCCCGTGAGGCCGTCGCGGATGGAGATGTGAGATATAGATCGATGTCGTGATACCCTTTTTTAGACCGACTACATGACTTATGAACCAATCACCCAGCATACGGGCCTAGTTGTAGATGTTGCATATAAATTGATGGATACCTTGAAATACCATAAAACACCGTATCCAACCCACCAAATCCGTCTCATCTACGCGAGCGGTGTTATGGGCATGATGTCCCATTCTTCTTCTCCTTATTGTATCAATACACGTTCTATTTAACAGTTACACGAGGATTACCGCCCATTCAAAGCCTTAGTATGTTGTTGTTGGATCTCTCGCACTCCCGCTCAGACTGACTTGCATTTCCACTACGCCTGTGGAATTCCCGCTGGTGTTCCCATGCCATATCTCATCATTCTTTCATGCTTCCTTCTCCCCCCGTCTACTTGCTTCCCCGCGAGACACCAGCGCCGATAACGCCAGGCAACGGCTCCTCGCCAACGCCGAACAGCAGGCCCACGGCGAACGTGATGGTGCCCAGCAGAGCGATGGTCACGCCCGCGAATAACCAGAAGGGCGTGCTGATGTCGATCTTTTGGCACGCGGCCCCGCCCCAGTGGTAGATGCTCTCGCGGCCCTTGCTGTCTTTCTCCGTCGTTTGCAGGCAACGGCACACGAAGCACGAGTTCTCCTTGCCTGACGCGGCGAACCTGTCGCCGCAGTCGCCGTGCCCCGAGCAGTTGGAGGTCCCCGACATGCAGGCGTCGTAGGACGTGAAGCACGACGGGATCACGGTGCTGGACGCTGCGAAGGAGAAGGCTGGCTTCGAGGACGACGCGCCGTCGTCGGTGGATGTAGAGGAGCCTGGGTCCGCATCATCTTCTCTCATCACTTGCTCTTGGGTCGTCTGACGGCGGCGCAGGTCCTCAGATCCGGCTGAGGTCGGCGCGAGAAGGAGGATGACTGTCTCCATCTCGCCGTTCACGGCCCGGGACTTTAGGTTTGCCAGGCTGCTTCCCAGCTTGGTGATGACCTTTGTATCCTGGGCGGAGTTAGCATTTAACCACTACGCGATTCGGCGCAGTGCCACGAGCGACGGCTTACCTTGGCGGCGTCGTAATGCAGGTACTGGGTCGTCCTGCCATCCCAGCACTTGCTGTTCTTCGGGTCAATGGCATGCAGGAATGCACAATTCCGTTGGTCTTCGATGGGCAGGGAGCTCAAGTGCGGTGATGTGAAGGACAGGTCTACGCTGGATGTCGCGGCATGCAAAGCCTTGCGGTTCTCATCCGTGATGCCGGAGAAGGCGATGACTAGTTGTTTGGGTTCGTCCACGCTGGCTTCAGCGAAGAGCGGCCGTGTCGGCTTGCCTAATTGGTTGATATAATCGACAGTTTCGGCTTCATTACTTGGTAGCTGGCCGAGCAGCGAAGGGTGTTCCGGGGTGCTAAGGCGCTGGAGAAGGATGGCCTGAGCCAGTTCGTTCGGAATCGAGGGAGCGGAAGAAGTGCTGGTGGTCGTCGATTGTCTGAGGATGTATGCCTCTGCGTTGACGGGTTCGGATGAGCCTGCACTAGCAACGCCAGCCAGGGCAGGTAGGAAGAAGCTGTGCGACAGCCTCATTATTTCCACGTTGATTCCCCTAGGCGCCGCTTATTCGTCGTTGGCGATGCAATCGGGAATGGAGGGGATAAGATGCTGCGAAGAGAGGATGCCGAGCAAAAGCCGCTGCCTTTAATGTTGTTCAATGTTTGACGATAGTACGTTGAGCTGTCCGAGATGACGACGGGAGGCAGGAGGTTCCAGCACTGCCGGCCAGGTGGCTCCACGTGATATAGAGATTAGATAAAGCACGCCTTGCACAGTACGATGAATCTGGATACTGTAATATTCATACGGAGTATTATTGCAAAGGGGGAGTGATGGCGCCTTTTTCAAAAAGCTGAAGGGGTACGGTGATAAGGTATGTAGGTACGTATGTATCAAGTGCACATCCCCACGGTACCTACCCGTAGAACATTGGGGAAGAATACCTCATTGACTACCACCGTGTAGTGCAAACCTTATGTACTAATAGCCACTGTGAATACTTTACGGTAACCGAAACCGCATGGCATATTGCCTGGAGTCTCTGGCGGCTCTTGAACCTCGCCGCAGCAGCCTTGCTGCCCCCCACCCCCCAAATCCAAATTCATCCCGTTTTCGCAAGAGCTGATGGTCAATACTTCTTCCATTCTGATACCGCCGATTCGGATTCACTCCTGTTAAGGGTTGTAGTCTGTATCATACTAGTTAACACCCAGTCAACTCCCGTACCACCGTTTAAAAGTCGCGCAGAGGTAGCCACATACATTAAAACAAGAACCGTGTTCTTCCCCTTCCGTCCGCACGCGACCAGTCTCGTTCCGATTCGGCCTAAGCCTCCCGATACCTGGCCTGCTACGTACGTGTAAAGCACCCCGACTTGCGCCTCGCCTTTCGCCGGCCGCCGCATCCCGGCTGGCGCGCCTCAGCCGTCTCGCCCGTCATGTTTCGCCTCCTCCGGTCCCGACCCAATATCATGTCCCTAGGTCGGAGGGTCAACGGGGTGACATTATCGCAAACACCGTCGCCCGAGATCATACGCCTACAGCGGGTCAAGGTCCGGCGGAAATGGTTTAAGCCCATGTAAGGAGGCCACGAGTTCTTCACCTATAGTCGTCACAGGGAACGGCGTATACTAATGCCCTACCGGTAGGAACTTCGTCATTGCTGGATGTATCTATTATGGTTGCTATCGGGTTTACATGTCCACTATCTTCGGAACTCTGAACCAGTGGCTGGACGAGTCGGATGCGCAACTGTCGGAGAAGGAGCGCAAGGAATTGGAAGAAGATATCGAGCCGCTCTTTATCCCTTTACCCTTCACTACGAAGCAGGTCGAGCCTTTACCATACAGGGGTTCCGACCCCGAATGGCAGACATTTATCAAGATAAGCAAAAACCCGGCCCTCCTGAGGGACATCGAATGTTCGTATCCCCCAATTCACTATTAAATGTCGCGCGCATGTCAAATTGACACTTCCACCAGCCAAGCTTGCCACGATATGTCGTATGGCGTTGGAGGCTCACCCTGGTGTCATGCATAAGTACGGCAAGGACCCCAAGGTCGTCAAATACATGATAGACATCGTATTTCCGAGCAAGCCGCCACCGACATTTGTTAGGAAAGGGTTCGCTTTCCCCCCTTGCTCTCCTATAAGTCTGAGGAAACTGACCTGCTCTAGGATTGCTATCGACGAAGAGGGGATCTCCATCGAGGAGCACCCAGTCAGCTCTCTGGACGTCTTTCGCGTGCGGCGTGTCCTTTGGCCGTCTGCCCTCGCCATGTCCCTATGGAGCTTTACCGGGGCGTTAATGAGACAGAATGCGACGGCTGCCGCCAGAGCACTCGGGTACGAGCCTAAACAGCAGCCGACTATGACGATGCAACAAACCATGGAGAGGATACACCAGCAGCTCCAAAAACCCCAACCCAAGACGGACTCCAAAACGCCAAGCTCCTTTCCTTCTACAAAGTCACAAGTATTCCAGGGTTCCTCAGCAGATCCCACATCCCCTGGCGCTCCAGCAAGTACTGGATCCTCACCTGCCGGTATAGGTAGCCCACTTCCCGCTGCTCCGAACGCCACCGCTGGAAAACAGAAGAGCGCGCGGGAAATCTACGGCGTCAAGATGGCGCAGGAGCATACGAACGGTCCCTGGCAGGCCTTCAAAGAGAAACTGGTCCAGACATGGCGACCGCTTCGCGACTACCCCCCACGAGGCTCGATCAGCGTAAGCGGGGTCGTCGAGCTCGACACCCCGCGCGCGAGGATAACCGTCGAAGCCTTCGCGTGGTGGGATCCGAAGACGCAGAAGTTCGACGGAAGGTCGCTCGTCCTCCGCTGGCGGTCCATACGGCTGAAAACGCAGAACCCCTTGCGGTGATGCATCATTTCCCTTATATATGTCGTTTCCGTCATTCCTACGCGGCGTTCGGCTTGAGGTGCATGGCAGGCAGGCAGGCAGGCATTCAGGTGGGCGTTCAAGGGGTCTCGTCCGTCTCTAGATTAGCACGGGACAAGGCGTGGATCGTTAAGGTCTCGGCATGCTCATACAGCGGCGTCCCTATGCATAAAAGGGCGTTCCTTGGGGGCTAATGGAGGTCCAGCGACCGAGTTTTGGCTTTTGAGATTTGGTTGCATAGATACCATAAAGAAGGGCGAAACATGTCGGCCCCACTGGATACAATAATGGGTCACCTGTTGGCGCTTCTCCCCGAGATGCCGGATGTCTGTGTAAGCGATTTCGGTTTATCTCATTGTGCGGCTGGAGCGGAGGTCTCCGATGTAATTTCTATTCGGCCGCCGGAGGGAGATATCCGGTTATTGGGAAATGTTCCTGCGCTCGAACATGAACTCGCGTTATTAGGTAGATGTTCTCAGTGCTATGGAGCTCAAGCATATGGCAAACATCAGGAGGAGGAGCTTCACTATATGGGTAACTGGAGAA
Source organism: Monosporascus sp. 5C6A (assembly GCA_004155035.1). Classification (NCBI taxonomy): domain Eukaryota; kingdom Fungi; phylum Ascomycota; class Sordariomycetes; order Xylariales; genus Monosporascus; species Monosporascus sp. 5C6A. The sequence goes on along the minus strand of QJOB01000137.1, from coordinate 123,881 downwards.
AGTGTTGCAAGGACCAAATCATGCTCCTCGCAAAAAGTGTCATTTTTCGTGCTTCTAATGTACAACGCCCACTCATTCAATGGATTCACAGACTCGCCTTGCCTCTAGACTCAAACGGCAAGGTCAACACGATGACTCCCGCCGCGATGAACAGCGCGCCGCTGGTATAGACGGGGGCGGCCGTCTCGAGGTTTGCGAACATGGCGATTATGGGGGCCATGATGCCGAAGACGCGGTTCGCCGTCGCCGTCAGGGCGTTGCCCGTGCCGCGGTCCTTGGTGGGGAACAGCTCGGGCGTGAAGGCGTAGAGCACGGCGTACATGACGTTGCTCGTGAAGTTGTAGGCGCAGTTCCAGCCGAGCAGACTACTGGAATTGGTCGCCGTCGTCGAGCAGTAGAGGAACACCCCCGTGAGCGCCGTGCTGAGGCTCAGCGCCCCCTTGCGCCCGACCCCCCGCAGCTCCACGAGCACGCCGCCGGCCAGCGCTCCCGGCACGCCGAGCACGGCGATGATCAGTGAGTTCCTGTACGTGATGTTCGTTGAGCCGTCGCCGAAGTCGACACCTCTGGTACTCTGGATATAAGGGAGGAACGCATTGTAGAGCGGGTATCCGAGACCGATGAACGCCCATATGGCCATCAACGCGGCCGTGTTATACGCGAGCTTCCTGGTCGAGAACAAAGCCCGGACGTGATCTAGGTTGATGGCTTCAAGCTTCCGCTTCACGGCCGCGCTGGCACTGCCGCGCTGCACGTAACCTTCGGGTTCGCAGGCCTTGAGGTCCTCCACGGTCAGCGACGAGGTCTTCCCGTTGCGCCTCGCCACCTCCTGCACGACGCGCACGGCCTCCTCGTCGAGCCCCTTGCCCATGAGGTACTTGGGGCTCTCGAAGATGGTGAAGAAGAAGAACCGCGCGACGAACATGAGGAGGGTGAGCCCTCCCATGGCGATCACGAAGTAGCGCCATCCCATGTTCTCCTGCCTCGTGCAGCGGTCGTCGGTCTGCTGGCACGTCATGCTGCCGAGGAGCGGCCAGGCGATCAGCGTGGCCACGACCTGCGCGATGGCCCAGTCGATGGACAGGATTGTCAGGAGGTACTGGTGCGAGCCGGGCAGGAACTCGAGGAAGATGGCCGAGTCGACGGGCAGGTTCCCGCCGACGCCGAAGGACCAGAGGGCCGCGAATACGCCGATCGCGGCGAAGCTCGGCGCGGACGCCGCGACCATGCCCCAGACGGCCGTCAGGCCCAGCGTCAGGTTGAAGGCCCACTTCCGCCCGAAGATGTCGCAGCCGAAGCCCCAGAACATGGCGCCGGCCAGCAGCCCGATGTTCTGGGCCAGCGTCAGCATCGGTCTGCGTGCGGGCAGGAACTCGTTCGCGACGGGCGTGAAGATCAGGGACGTCACGATGGGCCAGAGGTTGTCCGACGCCCAGCCGAAGCCCACCACGATGAACAGCTGCCACTGGTACCACCCCATCCCGATGTCTTGGACCTGCACGAGATAAGTTTATGTCAATCATGCGGTGACCGGACTTGGTCCGAACTTACGGCTCTGTTCAGCACTCTAGCTTTGGCCTCGTAGACCGGGTCCAATTGGCCCTTTATCGTGCTTACATCTTCAATACCTGCAGAGGCACTCCGACTTATGGAGGCTGGGGAGTTAGCTCTCCGTCCCTCTTCGACTGACTTGTCCATGGCCAACCTCGATGGTCAGAACGAACCGATGTCAATTTAAAGGCTATTGTAATTAAGTAGGCAAGAGGACCGGAGTCACTTACCACCCAGTGGGGGGGCCCAGGGTTTAAATGTCAGCACCGCGCCAGCAGAGGCAGGGACTGCATGGTGTTCAGCGTTTAAGCTTTTTCAGCTTGGAAACACAACGACGCGGGCGCCGTTCCTCCCCGGATGGCGTGCGCGATGGCTCATCCCGCGTGCTGCACAAGACCGCCCCAGAACGGGCATCTCGCCGGGGTAAGCCCAACCATCGAGCGAATCAGCCGACGCCCTGTGGGAACGGCATCCCCGCTCATGCCACGCGCCAAGCTACGGGGTGACGCAAAGGGATACCGAAATGTACAGTGAGCCGAGCAGTCTTGAGTAGCAGTAGCCACGAGCCGCGAGACGTTGCATATCTCATTGTAGGCAGAAAAATTGCGGAATAGTTACTAGCCTAGGCGTGTTTAGGGGGAAGACCTGCGTTCGTAATCTGCACTATGAGCCTTATCGGTCTCGGCCTACCATAAACTTTCAGCTCATGTGGGGTCTCTTCAGCTTCTAACAATGTTCAGGTGGCGTGTCGACATTCTGGCTTGCCGATATGTGAATAGTATTCCATGTGTAAGAAGGCAACGATAGATATATATAATAAGAGGTCGAGAAAAGCGCGACATTCCCAGGGGCCGTAGACTCGGTAAGTCAATTTTCCACTTACAAGTGGATACTGTACCTGGGTTGACGAGCGAATCTTGAGTTAGCGGATCAGATAAGCCGATTCCCTTCCTTATCGGTGGAATAATCTCAACTTCGCTGTTGACATGCAATTTTTAATCATATGAAGCTGCTGGCTTAGCTGAGCCGCGAATCGACACCCTGATGCCATCCTTGTATGATTTCCTACGGGATTCTAATGAGTAATTAACGATGGGCCGTATCATGAACCACCCAAAATCCAGCTAACGACCACTGTCTCCACCTAACTGAGAGACCATATCAGTCTTTCCTGTAATGCTGCGTGAAGTCGTATCTGACCTCGAAGGCAGACATGAACATCTCCTTCTGGAGAGCTGGGTCGTTTTCGGCCTTCTTGCACTCCTGCATAACGGGGTCCCTCTCCAGAAGCGTGTCGGGGTCAGAGTCGGACACCCGCCTGAAATTGGACTGAGACACGGGGTTGATGATGGTCTCGTACTTCTCGATCCTCTTTTCGCTGTAGAGGTCCAGGATCGAGTCGTCGGCCTTTCCGTCCCAGATACCCGCGAGGCAGTCGTAGAGTCCGCCAATATCGACGAAACCTCCCGTGATCCCGAGACCGCCCCAGGGGTTACACAGGTGGGCTGCGTCGGCAGCGAGGAGGAAACGCCCCTTGCGGAAGGACGGTGCGCAGCGCTGATGCATCTTGTAGGGCGACATGCTTGTGATCTTGTACTCGTGCGGCTTAGGGTGGCCTGGCAGCATCAGCTCGAATTTCCACGGTTGGCGCTCCTTCATTTCTTCCCAGGTGAGGCCAGGCGACTCTCCGTACGTCACCCTATAAAGCCCATCCGGCGTGATTCTCGCTGCCATCTGAACCAAGGTTAGGCCTGCTATTTATTAATAGCAATCGGGGGCGAGGGAGAGGCGTACGAAGAAGTGCTCGGGGTGAAGGATGAAGCTCGAATCTTTGAACCCAAACTTGGTGAAGTCGTAGTATACCTGCACATGGTCAGTCTTTTCATATGTACGAAACCGGTGGCAGGCCACTTCTGACATTAGTCGCAACGATTGGCCTGTCCCACGTGAAACCGGGAAATTCGGGGCCGAACAGGCACTTCCTGACGGCGCTGGTACCGCCGTCGCATCCGATGATATAGTCCGCATGGACTTTCTTCTTCCCCTCTGGGGTTTCCACGTCCACCCAAGCTTGCTCCTGGTCTTGGCCCAGGCCGACCACTCGGTGTCTCCAACTGATCTTCCCGTTATATTTGCTCAGGTATTCGTCCAGCATCAATTGGTCCAGCTGATCCAACACCAAGCAGGCCATTCGGAGGTCTTCACCGTCGACATCCGCCAGTACATCGCTATCCATTCCAGTGATCGGGCTGTGATCTTCAAAGCGCCGCCAGCAGACCGACGTCGGACTCATTCCGCGGCGACGGATCTCGTCGATTATCCCGGCCCGCTTGAGGTCCGGGATAGCGGGCGAGCCATAAATGGCCGCCCGGGGCTGCTGATCCAGCTGGTGCGACGCTTCGAGAATCTCAACCGGTATGCCATGTTTCGATAGCAACAGCGCGAGTAACAACCCAGAGGGTCCGGCCCCGACAATAACTACCTAATTGCGGGTTAGAACGGAGGCATGAATGAGAGGAAAAGGGGTAAGAAAGCTTAATGGTCGCTACCTTTTGAAATGGACGATGCATATTGTATTCGATATCGACTGCGTTCCCACTTAGAGCTTTTTGAAAAGGCAGAGTTGGGGAGTCTCACAAGTCTAGGATATTCCAATGCCTCGGGTTCTAGGCAATTATAATATTGCCGAAGCCATGCCATTCGATACCACCGAACGGGAAATGGGGGGAAGTTCCCCCGCAATGCGGACGCCCGTCTCCCCATATAATAAGCAGCAGATATGACCCGGGTGAATGCAACATATGTTGGTGTTTAGCCCCATTGACAATGTGATTGGCTAAGATAACGCTGATCCGATCCCTTTGGCGTTGCGGAGTCGCATGGCACGAACTCGGAATGATATCTGGATGCCGGATCTAGGAATAACCACCGCCTAGTTATTGACTATCCAAAATCGACTTAGGTGGTCTAGAGACTGGAGAGCGGAGACACCCTTCTTGCGACCACGTATCTTCTTATTGCTTAGTCCTCAAGAACCCAATAACTACTAGTACGGCAAAGTCTCGCATAACGATATCATAAAGTGGCTACCTTAAAATCGTAATAACAGAGTATCGTCGCCTCTCCGTGAGCGAGGCCCCTGGACCACCATCAAATCTGGGTTAGGGGCCATCGTAACACCTTCTGAGGTTTAGGGGAAATAAAATAAGGTGTTATGAGCGGAAACTGCCGGGCTAGTTGTCCCATTTGCAGGATCCGTAGCCGCATCGATGTTACCTCCTGGTACGAGCGGGCCTCCTCAGCCACCGCCGGATAGGCGTCGAGAGGCCATCGCTGCACATATCGGGAAGTGGCTGGTGTTCACTAGTTACCGAACTGAGACGGCAGTATTAGGGGTAGGGGAAGAGGCGTTACGCCAGCTTACAGAAAGCAGGTTGAGAAGCCGAGGTGGTTGTGAATGCGCTTGCGCTTGGGGAGGGATCATGGTATCCGAAGATGTGTAACATAATTGTGCCCTACACCCTCCAAATCCCACGCAGTTCAGCATCCGACATCCCCTCAGATACCGAATGTCTTCAAGTCATATCCATTCCCTTTTTGCAGCGCGCTGGAATATCTTACCTTCCTTTTTTACATTCTCATGCCACTCTTTCAATTTCGGGTACTTCTTTCGAAGAGACAAGCCTTGAAGCCCCGGAAGTGTGGCCTGGGAATATTTTGGTTCCCGAGTTTTGTCCCTGTAGATTAATATGTTATAAGGTCGGGCCGTGTGCTGAGGGCGGTCGGTACGCAGCTGCGCTAAACTTTGCGTGTGTGGCGACACCGTAACGGGGCCGGAAGAGACCATGGATGGCACTTTTGCAAGCTAAAGTCCATGAAATACTTTACCCAGAGAGCGTATTGCAGGGACGCAGCCAAGCATGATGGGAATAGCACTGTCGGTCATCCTGAGTATCTTTCTCGCTAGGTCTTTTCTAATTGAGATTTGATAGCATCTCGTGGGCGTTGGACTTACGTGCATATACATACTATGGTAGGTCCGTCACAGTCTGCGCTGAGGAAGACCACCGAAGGTGAAGAGGAACAGACCCAGCGGTAATTGCCCTACATCACGCCTTCTGTAAGTCCTGTTGATCCAAATGCAAAGCAAGACATAAGTCAAACACCCCCTTCACGCACCACCCCCTTCACGCACCACCCCCTTCACGCACCACCGAAACTTCGAAACATCCTAAACCCTAACCCTATTTTTAATTATTATTTAAACCAATCAAATAACGTTTTTTTAGAAAAAAAATATTATTTTAATATTTAAATTTTAGCAATTTTAAAGATATAAATATCGCTACTTAATTACGTATTACTAAAACGATTAATAAAGTTACAAACGGAAAGTTTATTCGAACTGCTTTTAAATTATACCAAATTAAACGCATTTATTTACGCCGTAAAATGAAAAGCATATAAACTTAAAAGGAATATATTAAAAATTACTAAAAAGTATCCGAAATTTTAAAAAACCGTTTAACTAAATAGATTGTAACTTAAAGTTAACTTAAATACGTTTTTTTTATATTCGATTTCGTACGTACGCGTAATAGCTTTTTATTAACTTTAATATCTGTAAACGTTTAAAAAATATAAGTAACGTAATTTTTTAACGTTATTAAAAAATCAAAACTTTTAAAAATCGGATTATTAATTATCGGTATTTAAACAGGATGACGGAAATTACTTATAACGTACTATTTAACCGGTTAACGCTTTCGGAAATACCGAAAATATATTTCCGACATAAATATAACGTTAATAAATTTAAAGTAATAAAAATTATAAAATAAAACTTTTTCGTATTTGATAACACTTTTAAAAAAATTATATTTTTAAAAAATATCTTCAAACGTACCTAAATATCCGTTATAATCTATATTAATATCAACGAATCTTTTTTCGTTAATTATATTTTATAACGTTTTTAATTCTTTTTCAAAAAGACGTAACCGTATATACAATTGGATAAAATGATAGATTGCTACCTTAATTCCTATTTCACTAATACCCTTTCGTTTCGGAGGTGTTTCACTTTAAGGCAACTCCAGACTGCCTAATCCTGCCTTTATCTACGTTAATTCCTATCGGAATTCTGGAAATTCCTCGTAATTTTAAATAACCGAATAACTAACGTTCGTAATCTTTTAACGTATAATATTCCTGTAACTAAATTTCGGAATTGTTTAATTTATTATTTTTGTTATCCTTATCCCCTTATACCTTCGTTAATAATTTTTCCGTTAAATCGAAATTATTTATAATAAATTCGTAAAAAGGGAATTTTTTTGGAAAATAAAACGGTATCCGAAAATTAAAAAGCGCAATTGATTTTCTTTAAAATAATTTTCCAAATCGACAGTTACGTCGACGGCTTTGGATTATACGGTAATTTTTTTCGAATAAATTACCGTAAACGGGACGGTTTTTATCAAAACCTTCCCGTTTCGGATAATTAGTATTTCATATTTGTATAGCATATTGTATTGTTTCGATTCGTATTTTAATTAATAAAACCTTAAAAGGATACCGTAAAAACTATCGAAATTGAACGTTTTAATCGTAAAATTAATAAGAGCTTATAAAGCTTTTTATGCGCTTTTAAGGTTTATTTTTAAGGTTTACCGTATAAAGCTATTATTTACTTTTTAAAACCTTGTTAAACCGTAACTAACGGGTATAAGGTTCATTAAGGCCGAAGCTTGTTAATAACTACCAGTCGGAATCGGAATAAAAACAGAACTAAAGTATGTAATCTATTCAAACCGTGAAAAACTATTTAAAAAGTTATCGTATTCGAAAATATTAAGTATAATATCTACCGTAGAAATTTTATCGTAAAATCATTTTCTGTATATTGGCTCAGCCTTATTTTCCAGGCTTGGACCTATATTTACTTTGCACAACGTTTTTAAATAATTAAATTCATATTAATGTTAAATTAAAACAACTACAAAAAATATTTATTCCTTATACGAAACCTATTAATTTCCAAAAATAAAAACTTTTTATTATTAACGGTTATAATATTATACTATTAAAAAATTTATATAAACTAACTTAATTAACGAAATTTATAGCGTCTTTTTACCTTTATATTCGTTATACGCTTAACAACCGCTTAACGTAAACGTTTTTTCCGTTTTAAAACGTATATTCCGTTATTAATTCCGGAAACGTTATTACGGAAACTTTTTAAAAATAACAAATAAAACGGACTTTTTATAAACGTTCGTTATAACTTAAAAAAATTTATAGAAATCTTACGATATATTAAATAAAACTTTAAAATAATAGGAATATAACTTATTAATCGGAAAAAAGCTTTAAAAATTCATATATAATAAAAAATAGCGGTAGAAAGAATATATTATTTATCGGGTTATTTATTGTTTCGCAATAACTTATTTTTTTCGAATTAATCGCTTTAATAAATTTTAACATATTTAAATCTTCTAAGGATATAAAGGCCTTTAAAAAAAGCTTCATTAAATTTAACCCACCTTTCGGAAAACTTATTGCTTAACTTTTTTTTCAAAACAAATAAACAAAACACTTAATTTTTTTAATAACGAATTAACTCTTTCCGAAAATTTTAATAATTAATTAACTTTAACTTTTAAAAAGGTACGCACGAAAAAGCCAAAAAAAATAATCCTAATTAAAAATACGTACGGTTAAAAAGCGTTAAATAAATAAAAAGCGGGTTTAAAAGCAAAATACAAAAACTTTTTTTTATTACTTTACAAAACGAAACCTAAAACGACAGAAAAAAAACAATTATAATACTAATAATCCTAATTATATAATAATACGAGTACGTTAAAATCCGAAATAAATTGCTTCAGTAGTTGTTAAGTTATTAATTTTTGAAAAAGTAACTAATTTGGGGATAACCTCAAATTAGGAGTGGGGCGTAAAAGGGGTGGTACGTGAAGGGGGTCTTTGACTTACACAATGCCAGACACAAACACAAACGCCAGGCCAATCTTCTTGTGGGTCGGCAGGTGCAGCCCGTGGGTAATAGGAAGCGAAACGAAGAAAGCGACAAGGCGGATAGCGAGGTTGAAACATGCATTTGCGACGGCAACGCCGTATGACCGACTTGAAGTCTCCTCGAAATATGCTTCATCTGCGGCTGCGTTCTTCGCGCGACCGAGAGTGCCTGTTATAGACGTAGCCGTGAACCCAGCAAACCCTTGCGCAAGTGTACAGTACGAAGTCCGCCGGACCCAATCTATAGCCCCGAAAAGCTTAATGTAAAGAACAAGGAGGGGTGTTTTGGCGAAGTAGTTGCTGTTTAGGGCGATGAAATATGCAGCTCTGGCCACCTAACGCGTCCGCACACGCCTTAGCATCTCAGGCTGCGGATGTGTTGTGAAGGACGTGTATTACAAACTTACCCGCGCTAGATAAAGTAAACTCACAGTGGGATCGTTAATAGGTGACTCATGATGCATATTAGCTTTCATATAGTTTGACAGATGGGTAATAGCTAACCCAGATGCTATTGTCGGATAATAAATTGCGCATAAGACGCCGGGCAGAAGAAGAGCCAATATGGAGAGGTCTGCGAAGGGTGCTGTCAACATAAGCACGAGCAACCATAGGACTGTTACCATACAATCATCGACGAGAAATGTCTTATGATGCGTGACGTTGGCGCATACGCGAACAAGAACGAACAAAGACGTGATGGCGATTACTGAAATCTCTGCACCAAGAAAGCCGTTCAGTGTTACCTCACCAGTTGAATAATGCGGCTCATCGCATATATAGGAGACCCTGACATCACGCAGTGGAGCATTTTGCAACTGAAGAAGAATGTATTCTGAGGTTGACTTTCGCAAAGTTCTAATAAAATAAAAGATGAAGGGGTCGCTTGGTATGGAGTCCAACGGGTATCTTCCTGGGTAGCCCGTACCACACATTGTCCGCTTATGCGAGCTGAAGAGGATGTGTCTGGAAATACTCTTCCAAGGTGGAGAGACTGCCTCGAGCGTTCTCGGCAGCCCAAGCAACCAATTTCTTCGCATCTGGCCCAAAGTACTCGAAATCCTCGTAATAGCTCAACGCTTCAACGAACATGTCAGGCTCAAAGGACAGACTCTTCTTGAAGTCCTCAAGCGGGATCTGCTTGTAGACAACTGTCTGGCCTGTGGTCTTGGACATGATAGCGGCTATTTCCTCCAAGCTGTAGAATGCCGTAGCTGCGCAGAACGTCTTGCCCTCGTACTTGTCGGGGTCGGCGAGGATGGCGCCAACGAACTTGCCTGTGTCACCGACAGCGTCGATCAGGGGCATCTGGGACTTGGGGGAGGTGTGACGGGCCATAATCCAAGTGCCATCGGGAGCCTGCCGTGGAGCCAAGAAGGTTTGGGACTGGAAATTCTCCATGAATGACCCCGGCGAGTAAAAGGCACTCTTAATGTGAAGGCCTCGAATGTACTGCTCTGCTTTTGCCTTGGCGTCGAATGGGGTGACCTTGGTGTACTTGCCGCCAGAGATCTCTCTGACTGATGGCAAAGTACTGAAGATGATGTATTTAACACCTTTCTCGACGGCGACGTCGGCAATAGTTTTGCCACTGTTGTACTCGACCTCCAAGGCGTCGGGGCCGAAGGAAGGTGTGGTCATGGCGAAGACGGTGTGCGCGCCGGTCAGAGCTGTCTCAAGGGAGCCCCGGTTGAGCACGTCGCCCTGGACGACTTCAACCTTCTCCTTGAGCTGCCTGGCCTTCTCCGAATTGACATCACGGGTGATGGCACGGATCTTGTACTCGCTGGAGAGCTCTAGGTCGTTCAGCACATAGTTGATGACGGAACCGCCCTGTTGGCCAGTAGCGCCAAAGACGGCAAGGATCTTGGCCATGTTTTAGGCTAGCTAGTTAATAGGGGTAAAAGTCTTGGTATGTGGATTCTCGGAGTCTTGGCGCTTTCCTAGCAACTACTTGAAGTTTGATGATAACTCCCTAAGAGGGCAGATATCCTCTACCTTTTATACCTGCTTGAGCTGACGGTGAGAATGTCCATTTGACTCTTAGACTAATACTGAGGTTCTCTACCAAGTATTGCCTAGGACAAGTTAGCATGAGGCTGAGGTCTCTCGCAAGTTCGCTTTCAACTATGATTGGCTAATTCCGTCTCATGGCTGTCCCTGCCTGCTTACCAACCCAGAAGGTGCCTGGTGGATAACGGCTTCGAGACTTCGGAACTTCGCGTCTTCGCATCTTCGCCGTCCAAGTCGATGGCCAACTCGATCTTAAGAAAAACACCCTTGATGAACTCCGCAAATCCCTCCGCCCCATCAAGGGGACCTTTGCTTAGGAAGTCTCGGTCGGGGTGTCGAGACTGTAGACTCCGCAAGGTGAAGGTACCATGCATATACCATAGACAAATATCACGCTTCTGTGCTTACTCACTAAAGTTTAACCTAGTGCGACGAGATTAAGCCCGTCTGTTCCAACTGTCGCCGACGATATGTCAGTATCCGGCGTTGTGACTGGAGCATGGATGCTCCTCGCAATGGCGTCCATACCTCACGCACGAGTACCCTGCGCCAATTGCCAGAGGATGTAGCGGCGCAGGGCGCCTCGGCATGCACTGCATATGCACCTATTCCTTGCCTAGAACTGCATCCAAGCTCTGTGACAAGCACAGGCCGATGGCGGACCGTGGAGCTACGCTTGGTATACCATTACACTGCCGTAGTTAGCCACATAATGCCCGACTGCAAAGGTGCGCCCGCGCAGGCTTGGCAGCGAACCATACCGCAGCTATCCTTCGAATCCGAAGTGCTTCTGAACCCGATGTTGGCACTCTCTGCGCTTCACTTCCACGCTCATTCACCTAACAACGATGCCATGGCCATCGCATTGAGACGCTATCTCGACCGAACACTCGTGGACCACCGCAAAGCGCTGTCAACTACCGGAGGAGGATATTCGGAACAGCTTTGGCTCTCAGCCGTTGTACTCTCCCATATATGCTGGCTGCTTACGCACCAACCGCAACCTAACGAGAGTTATGAGCTTCCACTTCAGGCATTCAAAATGATAGAAGGGCTCAATGCCCTTTTTGTACAAGAAAGGGAGGTCCTTGGTCGGCTTGGCTACGTGTCGTTTGGGTATGAAGCTATGCCTGATATAGTGCTGAAAGGCGAGTTATCCATGACCGCCGAGGTGCAACTACGAAGTATAGAGGAGGATATTGAATATTTACTGGATGCTTTCGACGTCCCGGAACTGCCAGAAGACGACAAGCGCATCTACATGGAAGCGAAAAATTACGTTCTATACCATTATCGAGCGTTCTACTCCGGCACTGCCGCGAAGGCTCTTCGACGATTTGTTGGTCTCATGGCCGTGAGGTGTCATCCGGGATACCGTAACATGCTCGAAAGACACGATCCGCTCGCCATGGCACTGATGGCGAGACTATTGGTCCTGCTAAAAGGACTAGGCTATGCTTGGTGGATGAATGGGGGTGGAGACTATGAAGTCGTGGAGCGAGATGTCCGCGGCATGCGCCAGTTGATGCCCGCGAACTTGCGCTGGGCGATGGATTGGCCATGCAGGGTCCTAGATGGGGAGATCGTGCTAAGCAGGGACTGACTGAAGTTAAAGCAAAGCGAACAACTAGAATATTAAAAAATTGCGACCTGTAATGCCCTCGTTTTAGCGTAATGAGCTTACAAAAGGAATAAAACGAAAAGTTAATATATCGAATATCTTTTCCCCTAATACCCGATTTCCGTAGTTGGAATCTGGCACGGCCCAAAAAAGGAGTTAAAAAACAAAGATAAGCACACCATATGGCCCCTATGAACTGCCAAAGGAGTACGAATTCAACGACAAGCGAGAGCGGTTACTGCGGACGAGTCTTGGCCGGCGCCCAGACATTGAAATCCACCAAATCCCAGCCTTGGGTTAAGTGATGTGTTACCAGTTGTAATATGACTAGGTTCGCAAACTTTGACAGACCAGCCGGGAAGACGTTAGTTCGGTGATAGGGAGTCGCAGCGGAAATATGCACGTTAGGATGTATAAGCGGAATATGTCCCTGATTGAGCAATTCTCAGTCCTCTCTAGTCTTTTTTTCTCTCTCAACATCATTCCGCCTACCTGTGGGCAGAGGATCGAGGGCCCGCACCTTCGCCAGCCAGATCTGTAAGCCTCTAGCATCGCCACTATCGCGATCTGCACGTTGTTCCAGTCGCTTTAGGGGCAGTGGGTACTCCAAGAGGGCCTCGTAAGTCCCACTTGATGTTGGTTTAGTCCGCCAGCAGGTCCCTAATTCCGTCTATTCTACGCCTCATGTAGGCAGCCCTTTCGTCTACGGTTAAAGCCGGTGCGATAGTCCGTCGACTCCTCATAATCGACGATTTGCGACATCAAGAACTAATGGTAAAACCACAAACATTGGTCGTTGATCGGTACCCAGAGATGATGCGGTGCACAGTCTCCCGGCAGTTCTTTTTTCTTTGCCATCCGGATCCTGGACGACGACGAGCGTAAAGGTAAGTGTTTGGCAAATTGGCTGCTGTTTCCCGCCACCTTTCCGCTTTGGCCAATGCACGGCATAAGTCCCACGTCGCCTACTCCCCACAACCTTCTTAAACTGTATGAGACATCCGGACCATACGGCATCAAGCATGTGTAATCGTGCATTTTACGGCAAAAAGACGTAAAGTCTTGATATAGGGGTCTCGAATGCATATAAAATACGCTTCGAAGTTGCTTATCAAGCCTCTAAAGCTTGCTCTTCCCTCGAGCTCATTTATCGTACATGTCTCAACAACCTAGCTAACGTTCTGCGCTATGATCTCCAACCAGAATAGCCATGTAACCACAAGGCGGATAGCGTGGGTAAACGCCTCTTTGACGGCCTCTACTGCTACACGCTCTTCCCGTCGTTAGAATTCCACCTGGTCCTCATCTTCTCGTAGGCGCCCTGGGGCGCGTTGCCGGCGATCTTCATCTTGGTGGTCATCCTGTCCATGGCGCTCGTCTTGTCTTTCTGCTTGACCTCCTGCTCCATCTTGCTGACCTCCTTCTCGCCGAGGTCCTTCTGCTCCGCATCCACCGCCGCTGCTGCTGTGCCCTCCGGCTCGCTGCTGGCCTTCTTCTCCGCGGCCTCGCGCTGTTCATTCTCTTCCCGGCCCTGCCGCTGCAGCTCGCGCTCCGCGCGCTCCAGCTCCTGGGGGTCGATGTCCTCGAAGCCGATGCGCTTGAGGATGGGCCCAGTGGCGTTTCGGTACAGCGTGTGCCCCTCGACGAGGTCACTCACGTCCACGTTCTCGACGCCTTTGACGTGTAGCACCGGCTGCAGGCCGGCGACGCCCAGCTGGATGCTGCTGCTCCGGTACAAGAACCCAAGGATGTAATCCTTGGTGCTGTACGCGTTGACCACCCTGCCGCTGACGACCGACCGGATCCGTCGCCAGTCCGCGCTGCTGGACGGCGTAGGGCCGCCCAGCATGATGGCGTTCTCGACGAGGCCGAAGGCCTGACGTTGCGCCAGCTGCTTCAGGCAGACGTAGATGACCTTGGCTCCCAGCGAGTACCCGACGAGCGTGACAGGTCGCTCGCCCTGTGCCTTGTTGATCAGGGCGTCGGCGAGGACCTCGCCGGCCTTCTGGGCCCGGTGGTTGGCGACGCTCCAAGGGTTGTCTATGACGCGGCTGGCCTGGACGAGCGCCAGCGGCCACAGGCCGGCAGTGAGGGCGGCGAAGACCGTCCTCTTAATAATCTCGCTGCGCGCGACCGATAAGGCGGCCGACGTGATCATGGTCGTCAGCGCGTTGCCGAGGTTGATCAGCGCCTCCAGCTCGAAGCGCAGGGCGAAGGTCTCCTGTCCGCTGCCGACGATCCTCCAGGGGTCCACGACATCGTCCTCGTTACTAAGCCAGCCGGAAACGCCGATTGCGACGCGCAGCCGGCGGGCTTCGTTCTTCGGCCTGCCTAGCCTCCTCTGGGCGGACTTCACAGGGACGAACCCGAAGTCTTCCACTTCTCGTGCGTACTGGTCCATGACCTTTCCCGTCATGCGGCCGCCGTAGGCCCCAAAGAGCCCGCCTACGAGCACACTGCTTCCGGCGAGCGTACCAAGGTAGCCCGCAGTGGCGGTCGCGCCGAGGCCGATCCCACCCATCACAGTACCAACGCCTGCAGCAAGCAGAGGGGCCGCCAACCCACCTGTGATGCCGATAAGCGCGGCGCCGGCCACTCCGGCCAGGCCGACTTTCCACCTGCGTGCGGTGCTGTTCTCCTGGACTTTCTTCTTCGTCTCCTCGTCCGCAGACATGTTCTCGGCCGCCTCCAGCAGGCCGCGGGCGACCTTGCTTTCGTCTTCGGATAATAGCCTCACAGCCAGACCCAGACTAGTCGCAAGATAGAGCAGCAGTGTGCGAGAATGCGCCTTATAATGCTCCAAACTCAACATCAAGAGAAGCGTCGAATGCAGTATGAGCATTCTTCTGTCTTTGGGTAATTCTCGTAATGCGGTATCAAGAGGGGGGTATTGTTTCATTAGGGCCTCATCGATTTCCCGGTCGTGCTGGCTTGCCTCCCCGTCTACCGGGTTCGCATCATCATGCGTCTGGGCAGGACTCGATCTCGACTTCTGGGCCTGGTCCCCTGCGGTTTTATAGGCGTTGACGACCTCTCCGACGCGCAGGATGACGCTGTCCCTCCAGTCGTCAAAGAAATTCAGAGCCGCGTTCTTCAGAGCGATCATTTCCTCCTCCGTGACTTCCTTCTCCCGCTTCGCAAGCTCCGCTTTCCGCTTCTCGGCAAGTTTTTCCAGCTCCTTCTCTCGCCCCTCGTCGTCAAACTTGCCCGTTTTGGTGGGGCCGCCATGCCCGCCCTCCGGAGTGCTGCCAGCGGGATCTTCTTCCCCATTGCCCGTACCATTGGGATCAAAAGCGTCCATGAGCTGCCTGCGCATTTGCTCGGTGATATCACAGAGCAGAAGATTGAGGGCGGCGCGGTCTTCCGCGGTCTCCAGGATGGTCGTCAATGATTCGCCTCCGTCGTCCTGCCCCGCGCCTTGTTGGGCGTCGCTGCCGCCCCGGAAGGCCGCGTTCGCTTTGCGCAGCATCGAGGCCATTTTCCGGTTTTATGTGAGTTGCAGAACTTATGTAGGCTAGTGCTTGCTGATCAGAGGGGGCCCAGTACAGTATTGAAAGGGGATGTTGCTGCTTATCGTTGCACAGCTTATTGGCTCGACGTCATCAGACCTCAGGGTAGCCGGACCCGTCCGTGAGCTAAATTTAGCTGAAACCAATGCAAGGTACAGAGATATGTGTACCTGAGTCTAACGCTAATCACATTCTTGGCGTACAACCTTAAGGGAAATGATCTGGTATCCAATGTTTCTTTTTATTCTACGGAATAATTTGGAAAACTACTGCCGCGAAGAGAAGATTATTATTACCTTGCAGCGTTGCGGCTCTAGTAGTATGAGATGTCCCTAAGTACCGAGTAACCTCTACATTTACCGGCTGACAGGCATGCACAACGTGCCAAGCCCCTCCCGCCTTACCCGCGAATGCCCCACCTCGGCCTACGCCTTTTGATTCCGATCGGGGGAATCGGCTTGACGATGATACTCCAGCCCTCGGGAAGAGATACGGACCCATGGCATAGTGGGTTCCGATCCACTATACCCTCTGAAAGGACCGTTATCGTAGATCAAGGGAAACGCTTAGCGTTAGTGTTGGTGTACCTATATGAGCTGTGGAAGCTATTAGAGCTATTGTGCCTAGCTTCACCGACAAGGTAGGCTGCTGAAGTTGGAGTTCTTAGTTAAGAATGAATAAAATGCGTGGGCAGTAGTTATTACGTGTTCTCTTGAGATCCTGCCTACATCGAAGCTGGTGCCCGTCACGACATTCTCTTCCGACCAGCATGCGCAGGTCATCGATGGTTCCGTGAGGACTAGTCAGCGAGGTCCCAACACCATCCCCTTGACGGCATGTTGGCGGTCTCCCCGACACGACGGCGATCCTTGCACAGTCGTATCGAGACTGCTATTCAAGTCACCCAACCAAAGGCCATATATAAGGTCATCATCGAAACAGGGTATCATTATATCAATCGGGTAGACACCGCCACCGCTAAGCTCGTTCGTAACTAGCAAGGCAAGTGAGCGGCGAAGCATTCCTCCTTCCTTAACTGCCCGCCGTGACAGGCATCATCGGTTACTGTATCATACACTCATATTCCGCAAGTCCAAAGCAGCGCGCGTGTGTCTCATCCATCATAAACGACCCCCCATAAACGGAGTCCGCCGCAGGCCCATTCCCGTCTCCATCTCGAAGCCCCGTACGCTCTCCTGCCAATTGGTATTGATCTCCTCGTCCATGTTGACGTCCACGTCGTCGAGCGCGGGCGCCTTCGTCGCGGCTGCGTCGCCGCCATCCCAGGCCGAGGCGTACCAGTCAATGGGAGTAGCAGTGGGCCACAACCACGGCGGCAGGTAGTCGTCCCGCACCGCTCCCGCATCCGCGGGAGTAGATTGATCTGCCGCCGTGGCCCCGTGGTACGAGTCGGCCGTCGGCGTAGAGGTGCCGGCGCCGGCTACGCTCTGCTGCTGCTGCGCCTGTTCGCTCTGGGCTCTGAACGGCGCCGCAGCTGGGCCGCTGCCGAACAGGTTGGTGCCGAAGAAGAACGCCTGAGCGATCTCGTTTGATGGGGCCTCCGCGACCCCACTTGGGAGCGCAGCGGGCCAGAAATCCTCAGGGTTGAGCGTGGGCTCCTCCATAGCGCGGTCCATTTGCTCCTGCTGCGCCTTTGATACCTGTTGCTGCAGCTGATGGTGAGGCTGTTGTAGCTGCTGTTGTTGTCCCTGCTGCTCGCCCTGGGGTGCGCCGATCGTTCCGGGTCGCTCGAAGTTGGTGTCCTCCCAGCGGGGCTGCTTCGGCTTGTTGAGGTGCTCCCTACCCACTAACGCCCGCCAGCGCTCCTGTGCGAGCGTATTGCGTACGGAGCTCGGCAGGTGCTGGAAGCTCGCCGGCGCGGCCTTGTTCATCTCCTCGATGTCGAGCCGCTCGGCCTCCCGGGGATCGTTCCGCAGCCGCGCGATCTCGGCTTCTCGGTGCCGCTCCGCCTTGAGCATCAGCTTGCGCAGGGGCGTCCACACAGCGCCATGCTCCATGAACTTGGCGTGTTCCAGAATCGGCTCCGGGCGGCTGAACGTCGTGTTGAGCGCCATCCATCCCCGCTCGGCCGATGACGTCCACGGCCGCCGGCATATCTCCAGCAGGAGGTAGGCGACGGCGGGCCACTGCGAGTACATCTGGAAGAGCCATCGCCAATGTCGACATCTCTGCTCGGAGTCCAGGATCTTGACGTACTCGACGACCTCGATGGAAGACTGGAACAGACGGTCCCGGATCTTTTGAGTTAGCCCCTGTCCGTCGCGTTCCAGGATCGCGGGCTGGTAGATGATAAAGCGCAGCTTGGCCATGATGAGGCGAGCTATTATCGAGGCGAACCAGTGCTGCGGGTTGCTATCCTTGTTTATGGACCCCTTGAGGTATTTCCCTTCGATGCGGTCATAAGCCTCGACGAGCCACTCCTCTCTCTCTTGGGCCGTGACACGCATTTCGTGAGGATTAGGAGATATCGCACTGGCCGCCGTGTGCATCTTCCTGCCAAGGCCACAGACCTCGAACCGCACAAGACTGAATGACATATCGGTAATACCATGGTGTTCCTCCGGGTAATCCGTCATGTCCGGACTAAGATCACTGTCGTTGACATTCAGCGGCAGTCGCGTATCGTGGGCCCCCTCGGTGATGGTCAGTTCCGTGCCTTGGTCCTCGGCCGACCAGAGGTCGAGGAGACAGAGGGACCACCAGAGCCGGCGTCGCATCTCCACGTCGAAGGGCTTCAGTTCGGCGAAATGCGTTCCTTCGAGGTGGAGGCCCAGCGATTGGGCAATGCGGATTGCGAGACCGGTGAGCGTCCAGGAGAATCGCGTATTGTCATATCGCCGGACGAGGACGAGGAAGAGGGTGAATGCTTGCACGACCACCAGCTCCGAAGTAGTAAGGAAGTTAGCCTTTGCGAGGGCTTGCTCAGCAGCGAAGCGATGCTTGTTTACTAAAGTCGCCTTCTCCACCCCGAAGTTCAGTTTGACCTGCAAGATCTCCCAGTTAGTGTATGTATGGAGCGAAGAATGCACCTGTAAGGTGAAATACCTCGTCCTCTTCCATGGAAGTAATGGAACCCAAATAAATAGCAAACATCAAGGCCTCCAACCCTGGCGAGAGGTTGTTCATGCTGTTTCGCCAGTCGCGAATGATCTTGTCCATGGTCGGCACATGCAGAATCTTCACCAGCGGGTCGACATTCTCGACGTAGACTTGCCAAATGAACGGGATCTGCGACGGCAGAGGGTGTAATTTCGAGAGGTCGACTTCTGACGATTTGTAACCCAGCACGAATCCATGGTGGTTGCCGTGATCCGCGTACGGGTCGTATACTGTGCCGCTGGGCGAGCTGTCATCTCCCGAGTCGTCGCTCCCTTCGTCCGTCAGTTTCTGAGTTTCAGCTCGGAGCTCGTTTATCTGTAACATCTGCTTAGTAGACGTCACACCACTGAAACGTCGAGTCCAGCCACGGCCGGCAACATACTTCGTCATTCAATTTGGTCCAGATCGTGTTACTGATGTATCGCGTCTTGCCCCTCTCATTCAGAACCAGTCGCCCTAGCTCTCTCTGCACCTCTCCTGTGGTACTCCGTAAGAGAGGACCGGCGGTCGAGTCGCCCGGAGGTGTAGGTTTGCCCATCCTTGCGGTACCGCTGGGCGAGCCGCCACCCGGCATGTTTCCACCGAACGCACTCGCAGCCGGCTTCCTCCTGTCTCTCTCCATCGTATTGCCGCCCGAGACAGCGCCGCCGTCGGTCGCGGCCTCGGGCGAGGTACTGTCGCTGCTCGACGGATGCCTTGACGTCTCGAACTCGATCTGCCCGCTGAGGTCCTCGACAATGCCCTCGAGCTTCCGCAGCCGCTTCATCAGCTCGATCTCGCGCTCGCTCGTCTGCTTCGGCGGGGCGTCGGGGTCCCGGACGCGCGGCCGCCGCGGCGCCCGCCCGGGGGCCGGGAACACGCATTGGATGTGCGCCTTGCGGCAGTTGCCGCACGGCATGAACTTGTCGCATCGCACCTTACGGCGGCGGCACGTGACGCATGATCGTGGGTTAACCGCAGCCGAAGGTGTCGTGTTCGGGTCGAGCGCGACGGAAACCCCCGGCGAGAAGGGGCCGCCGGCGCCGTTCGGGGGCGCGGCAGCCTGCGCGGAGGCTGGTGGCGCCGTCTGGTCTTGCGGCGTCGACGTAGCTGGGAAGTCGATGGGATTTGCGCTTGGCATCGGCAGGCTGGCAGAGATTTCCATCGGGGTCGTCGTGCTGACGTGGGTGGCGGGAGTTGTCATTGTGGGGAGGCCCAGAGATTGACCGCCACACGTTTCTTCCTTTTCAAGTTTTAGGCCCGTTCGAGATCTGCCAATGTTTTAAGACATCGACTTTCCTTGATATGGCAGGGTATGTAAGGACGGGAACCTCGTGGACAGATTGAAGCTCTGCCCTAGGAAAACACACAATTCGGCGACTTTTACGTCAGCGAAGGAGGTGCTGACGATGATCAAGGTAGAGTTCAACGGACGGGTGGGAGAGTTCTGCTTGGCAATACTAAGGCTTTTGGAAATCCATACCGAGAAACCCCAGCTAACCCACTATGGACTAGGGAGACTATTCGTGGGGCTCATGAATGCGGGAATTGTCATTGACTCATCATCTCATTACCCCTATAAACATGTTGGTTTTGCTCCTTGCTAGAGTTATGTACGTATGACTCTTACAGCGTGGGTATGCTACGGGGGAAATACAGGTCCAGGGTACTGTAAACAGGGCTAGCCATGTGCAGTCAGCGCTATCACTCCTTCGCCCCATAGTAAAAGTACGTTAGGCGGGCTCTTGGCCCACACTTGGCATATTGTGGGGGTTGCTGGTGCTGGTGGATCGCACCTTAACTCCGGCCACTTCCGAATGGCGGACTCGATGATACTGCGTATCAGGCCGAACAAAAACATCCCTGTCAGGTATTCTCTATTGCCCGGGCTAGCATTATTGCTATATTGAAGTTTTAATTTATTTACGTATATACATAATTCTCTATTAAAGTTAGGTGTTAACTAACTTAAAATTTTAAAAATCGAAATATCGGATTTCTCTAGGTTTAATTAAAGTTAATTAATTATAACTACCTAACTAGGATGTTTAACTTACCCATACGACGTAGTACTGGCGCACCCCGTTTCTTTCCAGTGATAGTGCACACTGTATTAGTTTCCGCGGTGGCCTTACTTTGTTCCTCGCGAGGCCTTCTATCCGGGGACCCGGATTCATCTCTATTGGATTATCGCAAAGGGTCGGGCACTCGAACACGGTTAGTCCAAGCGTTATATTGGTAATATGTAGTCCTACAATCTCCAGTGCACACAGTAGTACATGCGGCGTATCGACACTATGGCGAGGAGATAATGGCAAGTGACGCATGTACCAAAGTCTGGATGAGGTACAATAGCCGTCCGTCTTCCCATATATGGTGTCTTACTGATTAGGAACCGGGGACCTATCCCCAACAACACAATATACTGGCTCTACTTAATTTACCATGATTTGTCGGCTCCCTGACCTGTCGTGAGACCGGGTCAGCATTGAGTATTTCAATACCTCCCTCGCTTGACGTATTGTTCCGCCCTCTAAAGAGGGCAACCGGGACAGCATGGGGAGTGATATAATTAATAATGGGTTCGACTCGAACTGCGACATCCGGTGGCTAGTCGGTTCATGGACTAATCAAGACCAATGAGATCACTCTATTGCATTTATCTGCTGGAATTATATTAATTTGTCATCGGCAACCTTACTAAGAACCTCTAGTGCTCTGTGACGCGCGCAATCCCGCATGTTGATACCACCGTTCCGGGAATTGTCGACTGTGTTTGCATAATTGTACAGACATGGTATTACCTCTTGCTTTCCCTAAGCTTCAACGTAGAGGTCTAGACAGCTCTCATAGGTCTGGCTACTCCTTGGTACGTACCTGCAAATGCAGTCAGTAATTGCATTTGCCAGGCTTCCTCATGTGTCCAGAGGGTTCCGAGTGGGATTGATGGAGCTATGTGTCTGGGACATAGCCCCCTATGGGGGACTGCCTTCGTGTTGCCTATAAGCGGGAAAGGGGGAAGAAAGATCTAAGGATGTTGCTTACCAGTACCACTGCAACACGCATTTGCCCGGCGCATCGCATGTCGCGCCCAAGGTATCGGAAATGGTAATGTTGAATTTGACTGTCATCGGTTAGGGTATCGGACGAGCTGTCAGCTTGGTACGAAGAGTGCATACTATCATCTCGATCGGGGCCAGTGTTGTAGCCGGGGTACTCATCCCACGTACGGAGAGGCTCTATTATCTCGTTGGTGGCGATATCGATGATAGAGACGTTCTGTTCCAACGATCAGCCACCGCAGTCGGAGCCTGGATAGGGGGTACAACTCACCGCATAGCCAGGCCGGTGCGACGCAACCATGTCGATCTTGAAGTCGAGGATGTCGCCCGCCTTGACAGCCTTGATGTCGTCAACGTTGTCCTCGTACTGGTAACCGCGGCAGAAGTATGCATCGCAGTTGTACTCCCCATCGGCGGCATCCATGGCGTTCTCGATGGGACCAGTGGGGTCTGGGAATATATACTGGTAAGCCCTTTGCCATAAGGTGGCTGGTGACGTGCTTTACCTCTAGCCAGGACTTTGGCGACCGCGGCGCCGCATAGCTCTTCATGAACTGGGCCGGCTTGACGAGGCACAGGCTCCTTCATGACAGCATGCGACCAAACTCCCGCCACAGAGCCCAAGGCTATTAACTTGGTGAGTGTCGAGAACATATTGGCTTCCGGGTTGAATAGGGTTCGAGGCCTTCGATATAAGTGCAGGGGGAACTTGAGAGAAACGGCCACAAACAGTCTCCCCAGCCTAACACTGCTCTCACTCCTTTCTTTAAATACTTTACCACCGCCCTGAAATGCTTAATAGTCCAGCAAATGAGATAGCGGTCCCGGAATGGAGTATTTACTATTGGCATTCTGGAGCAACTCCCAGTTGCGAAGTGAAGCTAATTTTCTCCACCAACGACATGCCGGCATTCATATTGACACGAGACAAGGTATGCGCGGCGTAAGTCGCCTGCCCCATCAGATCCTACTCTAGGCACTGAGATGCTTTGTTGCATCCGCCTATAGAAAAGCACAAAACGGTAGAAGATCTGCATTGAACAGGGCTTGCACGTCTCTCTATGGGGGTCTCGCATCTCCCTCGTAATGCCTATTAAAACCACTAAGAGCTACCAAATCCGCTTCGGGTGGCCGTACGCGTTGGAAACGACGGTCCGTGGCAGGTACACAACCTTATCGCCAGATATAATCCCGCTAGCAACCAGATTCCCTCATGGGTAAAGTTGCTTATGGTTATGTGACACGATTGATCACAACACGATCACCAAGACCCGGCTTTAATGGGATCAGCATGAACCCCCTTTCGGCCGCATCACTCACCCCTTAAGCATTCTCAGATACAAAGTGCCAGGCGGATCTATTATTTCGACCAGCGCGGCGACGAGCAGGATGCAAGCCCGCAGCCACTGCCTTAGAGGCCCATGGACACTTCGTGGTAGGGCGTGTTACCCGCGCAGGCCATCGAACGGCACGGCGAGGTCACCGGGGTGGTGGACGCAGGTCACGCCACCACTTGGGTTGCCGGGTTAGTAGCGGTTATCGATGACGTGCCAGACGATACCGCAAACAGTGCTCCTTTGAAGTTTGACTAATACTAAGCAACGTACGTCAAGCTCAGCTGGATGGAGTTGACCAAGATACACTGGGCATACTTCTGTTGATCTGGCACAAGCGTAAAGAAGCCTTGGATCGACGTTAACTCCGAAATCCGCGCAATTCTTGTCTCTTCCTTAAGACGAGGGCTTCCTGCAATTGGCTCGCTCGGAAACTATGGGCTTTGATTGGCTGGTGTTTTATCCCCGGCCCACCCGCGCTGGAGGCTCATCTTTCATGTCGAGGCAAATCCCTTTCTTCGCTTCGGACGCCGCATGACAAGATACCCCTTCCCATCGGGGATCGCCAACTCTCCGGCGCCGAAAACTACGGCTTAAATATGCCTGCCTATCCATCATCTCGACCATATCAATCCCCCGGTTTGACATAAAACCTTCACTTGACAGTCTTCTCCCTTAGGACCGCAGCCTCTCACAATGGCCACTAAAGGCGTAACTTTCAACCCGGCCACCGACATCCCCTCCTTAGATGGCAAGGTCATTCTCATCACTGGCGCCAACAGCGGGCTGGGGAAACAATCCGCCCTGGAGCTAGCCAAGCACAACCCAGCGCAGATCTGGATGGCCGCTCGTAGCCCCGAGAAAGGCAACGAGGCAGTAGCCGATGTCAAGAGCCGGGTACCGGGCGCGGCCGTCACGTTTCTGGAGCTAGACTTGAGCTCCTTCGCGTCGATCAAGAGGGCCGCTAAGAACGTACTTGCGTCCTCACCGCGACTGGACATCCTCATGCTCAATGCTGGACGTAAGGAATTCCATTACCCGTGAGACGGAGGAACTTCCTCCTGGATCCCGAAGCATGGCACGCGCCGAGTCATAGAGCGAGTGCTCGAGCTCGGCTTGGGCGTCCCTCTGCCTCTCATTTTCTCTTGCTGCATGCTGCTGACCTCCCGCCGACAGTCATGGGTTGCCCGCCCAAGCTGACAAAGGAAGGCTACGAGATCCAGATGGGCACCAATCACGTGGGGCACGCCCTCCTGCTGAAGCTCCTGGTGCCTCTCCTCGTTGCGACAGCCAGGTCCCACCCCGTGCGCGTCGTCAGCCTCTCCTCATCCGCCTGGAAGTACGCGGGGCCGGAGAAGATCCAGTTCGAGATGCTCAAGTCCCTCGAGGGTGTCACGCCCGTGAACCGCTACGTGCAGAGCAAGATCGCGAATATGCTGTACCCACAGGAGTTCGCTAAGTACCATCCGCAGCTGACCATCGTCTCTGTTGACCCGGGCGACGTGGCGACGCAGCTGTTCTCGCGCGAGCCGGGCGACGAGCAGATGGTGTTCCTGCAGACCCAGGTGGCGCCAAAGCACGTCCGGCCCGTAGAGGAGGGCGTCAAGAACCAGCTGTGGGCAGCGACTGCCGATGAGGTTAACAGCGGGCTGCACTATGAGCCCGTGGGAGTGAATGAGCCATCTGGCCTCATGCTCGACGTGGAGTTGGCGAAGAAACTCTGGGAGTGGACTCAGAAGGAACTCGAAGGGCAGGAAATTTGAGAGGCTCACATCCGTCATCCCCATCGCGAAGGTTTTAGTAAAACGTCATGTAATACTATGAAAATCTTGACTCATAAATAAATCAACTGGCATCCCTTGTCTTGTGAACGGCCAAGAGCGAGACAGACACTAATCATCCAGGGATTTGGATAAAACATCGGTTTCGGTGCACTGCGTGTTCGCAATGTCAGTCTGCAGACCGACATCGTATTCTTTCGTAATAACTTCGTATCCGCCATCGCTCTTGTTCCGTTTGCAGCTCAACACGGTCCTTTCTGATGGACTATCGGGTAAAACAACCTGGACATCATATACCCTACGCATCGCTGGCAACGTCGGCAGACTCAGCGCATGGTCATGGGGTTGGTCGTAGAAGGGAGCATGGTCGACAACTGGAGCATCCGTGTAATAGTCCCCTTCCTCAATTCGCATGACCTCCTCCGCCACAAAGGCGGCGAATATAGAGTCCCAAATGCCCTCTCTGCTGGGAAGCGCCCGTAGAAGTTTGATGGCCCGACGTCTGATGTGGTGAATCCTGCAATGGAGGGCTGTGAAATACAATGGCGGGGTCCAGCCAATATCGGCAGTGAAGAGGGAGAGCTCTGAACCTGATCTGGAGAAAACGGGGTCATTCGAGTCGTGGACGGCTCGAACAGCTTCCAACATGTCGACTGAATGAGTGATCATAGAAACGAAGCCGTGGCAGTGACGATCAAAAGCCATCTCGTCGTCCGGCCGAAGACAAGTATCGGCTAAGATGCTCGCCATGATATGGTAGAGTAACAGGAGCTGGTAACCGATTTTCGAAACAGGGTCTAGCTGAACCTGGAATTTGACCCTGGACGCCTTGTATGCATTGAACCACACTTCCAAGTTCGACTTTATGCGCCGTTGAACATCGAGCAAACCCTGTCCCGAACAGGAACCTGCGGGGACTTCGAAGAGGCTTTCCCGGCGGTAGCATCCCATCAGATGGAAGATGTCTTTGAACATCCCGTCCAGCATATTCCTTGCCTGGGTGACAGACTCAAATGTCATAGACAGCGGTTGGTAGTTGGAGATGTGTGGGCTTGGAGGCATCCAGTATCCCTGATTAAACTGTGCCGCCAGCAAGTTCATGCTGGTGAATGCTTCAATAAGCCACTCATCGATCGGCTCCCGGTTGGACTCCCGA
Source organism: Monosporascus sp. 5C6A (assembly GCA_004155035.1). Taxonomy (NCBI): domain Eukaryota; kingdom Fungi; phylum Ascomycota; class Sordariomycetes; order Xylariales; genus Monosporascus; species Monosporascus sp. 5C6A. The sequence continues at coordinate 97,711 of QJOB01000137.1, read as the reverse complement.
GCGAGGATGTTGCAACGTCCGCCTCCCCGCTCCGAGCCGTCCTGGAGCCCGGCCAGCAGTTTTATCCCACTCTGCAAGTGGTTGTTGCCAGTCCTGTAGCGACCCCGCATAAATTCCAGACAGATAAATAGCATACAGGCGACAAGTGCGATGCGAATCGATGCCTTATCCTTTTGGGCGAAATTGGGCTCAAGGAGGTGATTGATGGCCTTGCTGTACTGGCGCAGAGTGAACTGCTCCAATCGATCAGGGCTCATCTCCGATCCCACATCGCCCACGCCGGTGCAGGTTCTCTTGTGAACTGAACTTAGCGCCAGCATGGCGTGGAAGATAGACGGCTCTTCCAAGCTTGCTCGGATAACCAGCGCGTCCCAGAACGGCGACCCAAAGGCTCCCTGGAACTTCACGGCGGTCCGGCACCGAAACCACTCCAGGTAGCTATGCTCGTCCTGACTCTTCGGGGCGATGGTACCAAGCAGTAACCGCTTCGTGGGGCTGGGGCGAACAGAATAGGGGGTATTCCCTCCTCCCCAGACCCCATAACCCTCACAAACCCGGCCAGTCGACACGCACCTCACGCACGCAGGTCGGCCCTCATCACACTTCACTTTCCGAATCCTCGGGCATGATGAGCAAGATGACCTGAAAGTACACGTAAGTGCTGATACTGGCTGGCTTACTTGCAAGTTTGGCATCCAGTTTTCACTTTCGCCTTGGAATTGCTATTGCCTGCATGCCCGTGATTTCGAGGGGCGGAGGGCCGATCGCGTCTCACACCCCCCATCCTTCCTTCCTACTAGGCTTTATATGTATGCAAGCGAGCGTGTATGCCTTCTGCGGGTAAATGTATGTCCTAAATTCACGCCCGAGGAAGTGACGTTAGATGAGTGACAAAATTTATTTTGTTAAGGTCAGTCTTTAGAAATCACTATGGCGCCGTTTGGGGGGCGTTGGGTGTCGTTCGTTGCGTAGGTCACGTGATGCTTACAGTGGGATGGGATGCCTGGTTTTAAACCTACAGTAGAACCTGGCCATAGCGATACTCTTCACAATGATACCTCTTTATGATGATATTCGCCCAGTACTTTTAATCTTTTCTTATGATGTTTAAGCATAGCTTCTTAACTATATTATATAGCCCCAATATGGCTAAAAGATGTATCCTTGTGTAAGGGGTAGCACCAGATTCACTTTGCCAGGCCTCGTGAGAGTCACGGTGGGTGATTAGCACTCGATAAGAGCCATCATGCGCTGCCGGTATTCCGACAGTCCTTTCTGTTACTTCGAAAGCCTCAAAACGTTCCCTGGATAATTATTCTGGGCGCTTCGTGTCTGGACGCCGAATCGATGTTCCCAACCTTTAGCGTGCGGATTCGTCCGTGGTATCTCCCGACTACCAGAAGACCACACAATACGCAGTAGCTGCATTTTTGGTATGTGCTCTGGCATTTCATCTAAAGCAGCCAAGTATTTAACATAAGTAAACTAGAACTTTTTAGAGTATATTACTGTTTTAGGTTAGTTTTGTTTCCGCTAAGTTACTGTGTACAGGCTCGCGGGATTATTGCAGTTAGTGTTTGAGCCTAAACCCCATTGCGAATTGACCATTTCCTAAAACCGCTCCACAACACCAAAAACGAGGTTACTAATAATAACAAAATTTCCTCCTAACGAAATTAGTAATTATATCCTCCTCGCCTGGATGGGGCCTGTAGAGACTGGACCTGCCGTGTACGAAAAGCGAATACCGTCTTCCTACGACAACGTCTCCGTACTCCATGCTATCAAACAAGATTCCCTCGCAGTCTGACGGTCATCACACCAAAGCATAACATACCGCCTTCCCCATCGGTACAGTCGTGTAATGCAGATCTCTCACGGCTACTAATGTACAATGCGACGAGGCTGAAGGATTCTTACGTTAGCTTAGTAATGCTTTCACGCTCGCAGCATGAACTCCGGAGCTGACGGACCATTCTGCTGTCTTACCTCGGCGCTGGTTTGTAGTTGGAGGTGCATTTCTGAGCATCCATCTGCTATCATAATCTCAACTGCCAGGAGCGTGTTTCAAAGGAACAAATGAATCCTCTGCTTCGTCATCTCCCCGCCGCTGGGGCCGGGCACCAATCCCCCTGACGGTTATCTGCCACCCAACTTAAGCGTGCTATTGGCCTAGAGCTAGAAGCTCTGAACTCTGCTAAAGTTCATCTGCATACTGTCGATCTGTAAGGAACGCGCTCGCGTGAATATGGTTTGGCTCATGCGCCCTGCTTATAGTCGGAGACCTGTTTCTGCTACCGCATATCGAGATGGGCCAATCTGTTTGCAGAGATGAGGGTCACAGTTGAAACATCGCGAAGAAGGATTTGGGGGGTGGAGACATGATGGGAACAAGTATAGAGACAGGCCGTAGTCGGTCGGGAAGGGCGATATCACGACAAGCACAGCATCGCCAGTTCACAAAAGAGCTAGAAACAAGCAGCACCAGAAAATGCATTCCTACTCCCTCATCGGCTTCGCTACTGCGGCTCTCGCATCAGACTGCTCACTTCGAGTGGGCCTGCACGAACTCGCTGGGCCCTTGCAACAACGCCTGCTACGTCGTGAACCACGGCCTAGCCGCCAACATTCTGACGTGGCCAGGTTTTACTTTACTAAGCTTGTGAAGGAGTGGACGAGCGTTATTATGGCGTGTCTGTTTCCCCACGTCCCAGGGTCTAAATAGGGAAGTAACCTAATAGGCGGCAGGCGGCTCGTATGCATGGGTCCGTTTCCTAAACACTTTAAAATCTGTATGGCCCGTACGAGATCCTGCAATACCATGAAACTTTGAAACCCTGAAACCCTTATAGGAGTTCTTCACCTGATCTTATCGACGACCCCTTACCTAGCTGACCTGAAGCTGGAGCCGGCTGTCTGAGGTGATGAATAACATAGTAAGAGAGGAGACCATGGAGATGCGGAGAAGGAAGTGTAAGCGGACAAGGACGGAGCCGCCGTCCGGAACTTCTCCTTCGGCCGTCGCCACCCGAGAACAGCATCATTGCTTGGGCCTGAGGGTTCTCCACGCTCACGATGGCCATTGTGCGCTGCACAAAGGGGGATGTTATCTGCGATTTTGGACTGGTTATGCTCCTGTTCGGATTCGAGGACTAGGCTGGGATTTGTTGGTATGCCGGTGCTTGGTAGTTCTAGGGATGTAGAATGGTCATACATATATCATTATTTTCGACATAGCCCTTTTGCTTCAGTTCTTTGACAGGCGTAACTCACTGCCAAGGCTCGCCCTTAACGCTCCCTGAAAGGCACTCCATGTTGATTAAGTAACTGTGGGCAAAGGAGTCGTGGCATGTGACCCTATGCCGATGGCCCGTTAGGACAAGTGAAGCATTGCTAGCACCCTTGTGCAAGAGAAGTCTTTCCTGACTACGTAGAGCGGCCCAACAAATGAGAGCCCCAGTCCTCATAGCCCTTTCCCATAAGGCATTAGAACCTAGGGGTCTATACCGTTGTAGACTTTTCCAGGTTTCTCTCCTCGAATGCTGCCATACATAACTTGGCCCACCGCTCCATAGCCGCCATCTTCCTCAATTCAGTCCCTCCAAGGAGGAGGCAAGAGACGCTCAGCCGAACGCACTCGGCCGCTATTCGCCTCGTCGTCATCTTCCACCTAGTCTTCTTCGGTCAGGTCTATTGTCTCTAGACTGTGGGTCCCCTTAGATCGTTTGGCAGGAGTGAGTTCACTCTTTTCCCGGCCTCGCTTAACACCGCCCTGAGTCTCTCTCTCCGTTTTTACTTTGCTCTTGACTTCACTCTTGACCGACATGTCACGATCCTGTTGTTGCTATCAGCGAAGCTTCTCAAGTGGCGTCAATGGGCTTTCACGTCATGTATGGGCTTACCTCTTTTTCTCGATAGAGCTTCAGCGCAAACTGGCGCAACTGCTGCTCGTCCATGTCATCCATCGGAGTCGGGCGCGGAACTATACCCTCCGCGATCAGGCTCTCTATAGTTATGGAAGGGTTAGTGTAATGTGATTTTGAAATCTGAAATGTAATGCCACTTACCCCTGGAACGGTATCTGAACTCAAACACGGCGAATGGGCGCTTCAGAGGGTCTTGGTAGACCGCTATTTGGCGCTGTGGGGTTGGAATGGCAGGTACTCCGGGAGCATAATCAACCTTATGGGTCACAGTTCGCCCTTTCAGAGCCTTGTCGTGTACTGGTCCAGTGTTGGGAGGCGGGAAAGCGGCTGGGGTGTGAGTCTTGTTGGAGAACATCATGTTGTAGACCAATATCTGCAATGTCCCAAGGCGTTGGGCCTTGTACATGTCGGCATTACCGATGCTCGATTCCTCATCGGTGGTGTCCACTTCCCAACTAAGTCAGTCTATTTTCGTACATCATGAGCCCGTCACCCTAGGAACTTGCCTTTCTGGAGGTCACCAAACTTAAAAGCGTGACCAAAGTATTCACCGTTTGGCCCCTTGCATCTAAGAAAGCCTACCACGTGGGACCACATCGACTTCTTCTCTCGTGTCTCATATGGTTCGTGCATCGGCAATGATAGAAGACCGTCGCACGCACATTCGAACGCTAGGTGATGGCTGCGGTGCTCGAAGTTGGGAAACTTGATGAACTCAAAACCGAATTCGGCGCCCGAGATCGCCTCGATGTACTTGACCACGTGAGGAATCTTCTGAGCATGGACAGAGACATTGGTACCTTCCTTGGTAGCGGTAGCAAGAAGCTGTAGCTCCTCATCAGATTCCTCAGCGTATGGATCGTCATACTCCTTCAAGGGAGCGCCCTTGGCGTCAACTATTTGAGCCTTCAAGCCTGGGACCTCTTTCAGGATTGCCATGGCTTGATGATGAAGGAAGGGAGATGGAGATGGCAAGTAGGGACGCCGGTGTAGGAATGAAAATGGAAGGATGTCCTGCTTAGGAGCGAGAACCGAGATAATTAGGGGAGCAGGGCCGTGTCAGGGTTGGCAAAAGTTTGGTATGTGGTAGAATCGAAAAAGCTTTCTGGAGGTCCGCGGGCCATGAATATATTGGGTTCTGTGACTGATCGGGGGCTCAGGCAGAGAGAATCTACTTAGGCACATGTGTAAAACCTGTAGTATCGGGAATGCACCAGCACTCTCGACGCCATAGATTTGCATCATGAACAGAACACTTCCGTATGAAAGCGCAAGGGCAAGTATAGTATAATCATGGGCTAGAAGAGCGACGTCAATATGTAAGGCAGGTAATTAGGCACATGGTGGCATCAGGCTTCATACTTAAACATAATTATTCTAATTATCGTCAACCAGGTGTCCAACCAACGTTATGATATCCATGCATCCTTTCCATTCTCGTCGACGTTATAAATCGCGCCGTTTTCATATGTCTAGTGAAATTCCCACTTACTGCGGAATACTTCTGTTATAATATCATTCGCACTAACTAGTTAGTCCCAGAATTCCCACTTCTAATCCATCGACCTGATTTGACGAAACTGTACTCCGCTTTTTGTTAGTCAAAAATCCCGACGCTTGATTGCACGAAACTCAAGCAAGGCCACGAAGTCGTTCCTTGTCATGAACACACAATAGCCTCCATCGCCATTACTCGAGTCTCAACGGGCATACTTCTAAATATCGAAGGCTTGGGGTTACCATTGAGCGCATCAACCTGGCCGGCAGTACGAGAATACGAGGTTTCCCGGTTCGGCGACTTGGGACAATACGGCCTTCTGGGGGAGATAGTATTCTAGTGCATCCGGTACGCATGAGTCCGGAACCGCGATCACCCGGTCTGCTCCCAATAACCTAGCAAGATGCCTGGACGCAGACCAGCGATCAACGTCCAGGTATACCGTATCATACGGTATATTTTAGGGTATGGGTACATCGACCAGCTACTCTTTTCCAATGATACAGACCGGCTGGTCGATGGAAAGACTTCGCCAGACACATCGGAAGCTGGGTTCGGCCAGCTCTAGTAAGTCTTCATGCTGGAGAGTAGACGAGGAGTGGTCATAAATCTGTTCTACTCTTTGGCCCCACTGGATTTCGAGTTCATCAAAGGGGCACGGTTACTGCCCAGGTTGATACGCTTACAGTTAAAATTTTAGCCGTAGGCAGTGTCCAGATATATGAGCTTAGACAACCCCACAAACACCATTATGAAGGGGACACCGTACAGGGAGAAGGGCAGGGAGCTACAAAGGGAACTTACGAGATAGCAGCCCATGCTCTCTGTTATATCCCTCCTGCAATAAATAGCCCTCGCAATTTCGAAGATGTAAGCGTACAGTACTTTCTCGTGTTGGGTCGTTGTTCTAACGTTAAAAGTTTAAATAAAGTCGTAATATATGTACTTACTTTTATGGTAAGAGAAAGCGGGACATGGTAGGGCGGTTCCTGGCCTAGGAAAAGTGGAACCTAAACAAGCATTCTGCAAGGCTCGTGTGCTCTAAGTTACTTAAACTCCGACCCATTTCAACCAGCATTTGATTAAACGTGGACACCATCACGTACGACACCTGCCCCCGGATTCCCCTTACTGCCATTCTTCCCAATCACGCAGCCGATACAAGCCAGCGGAACATTCATATTTTGCAACATAAAAATGGATCCCGGCCGGCGAGCAATGATCTATGGCCGTAAGTCACCCCCCCGCCGTGACATCGCATCTCCGAGACGAGATGCCAATACCAGAATCACAAAGCCCACGACCTCGGCGCAGAACAAACCACCAAGCAGTGCCGTCCAGAAGTACCTGAGTCAGGACGAGCAGTCTAGGCAGTTCGTGGCCGACGAGGACAAGTTCGTGCTCAAGCAGTCCAAGAAGAAGGCCGACATTCGTGTCAGAGAAGGACGAGCCAAACCCATCGATCTGCTCGCATTCAATCTTCGATATATCGACACCGACCGCGACGTGTTCGATGACGACGACCATGATGCCGACATCGATGTGCCTGCACCGACAGCCGTCATCCAGGGTCTGAGCGAGCCGGAGCTGGAGGAGCTGGAGGGCGGAATCACGTCATACCATACGCTCGAGACGAATGCAAGGAACAAGGAATATTGGAATGCGTTACGGACGCTCTCTGCGGATAGGCGACAGAGGCTGAAGCCGATGGGTCCTGAAGAGCGTGTCGTCAGCTCTGTCAGTGCCGACGTGGAGAAGATCCTGGCACCGAAGAACCTAGAACAACTGGAGAAGCTGGAGGGCCAAATCCAGGCCAAGCTACGCTCGAATGAAGTCATGGATACTGACTACTGGGAGCAACTGCTCAAGAGTTTGCTGGTATTCAAAGCCAAGGCCAAGCTGCAAAACATCTGTGGGGCAATCAAGGAGAGCAGAATCAAACTGCTTGAAGAGCGGAATCCAGAGAAGGCCAAAGCTCTCGCGGACTCCGGCCAGCCTACAGGGGCCGCAGTCGCCGGATCCGCGGATGCACCTGCCCAGCCTGGGTCAAGCCTCAAGTCGGTCGTTAAGGCCTTCCCTCCAGCCGGAAACTCAAGCAATCCGCCCCCGGGCACCGCAAGATTCTCGTCGAGCGGAAACGAAGACTTCTCCCAGGCTACCAAGGCGTTGTACGAGCGAGAAGTTGCACGGGGAATCGGCGAGGACGAGGAGATATTCACCGCCGAGGAGTCTGTTTCCAGCGGCGCGAAGCCACAGTGGGCCGATAAATATCGGCCCCGGAAACCTAAGTATTTCAATCGTGTGCAGATGGGTTACGAGTGGAACAAGTACAACCAAACCCATTACGATCATGACAACCCCCCACCAAAAGTTGTCCAGGGCTACAAGTTCAACATATTCTACCCGGACCTCATCGACAAGACCAAGGCGCCGACGTTTAAGATCATCCGGGAGCACGGTCGAAGAAGGGGTGAATCATTCACGCCGGCGGGCGAGGAGGACACCTGTCTGATTCGCTTCATCGCCGGGCCGCCATACGAGGACATTGCCTTCCGGATTGTGGATCGCGAATGGGACTATAGCGCAAAGAGGGAGCGGGGCTTCAAGAGCAGCTTTGATAAGGTATGTGGATAATTTTAGTGTTACTTGTATCCCTTACCTTCGTCTCACGTGGCCGTGGAAACCTAAACGCTGGGCGAGGGGCCGGGATGTGCACATGGTGTCTCTCCTGCTGCATCTTATTTGATGTACCCGTTTGAAACGTCAAGCCACTTCGTTGCACAACCGCTTTATGCGCAGTCTCGACTTGCCGTTTCCGGGCTCACCCCTCCTGTTCCCTCAGCAGATCCTGGTAAAACGCCGTGACTAACCTAATCCCAACGGTCGTAGGGCATTCTGCAGCTCCATTTCCAGTTCAAAAAGGTGAGCGATCCCCTGTGTCCCTTGAAGTCCCAACCTGCCCCTATTTGTACTGACCAGTCACCTGCAGATCTATTACAGAAAGTAGACCAAGTACGGTCCCATTCCCACCCTTCAACGAAAGCTGGATATATGCAAACAGGAGCCTCGCTTATCAGGCGGTAATCGGCTGGAGAAATCCTTGTAGGAATGGTTTTCGCTGGAGAGCTGGATTTTCAAGCGAAGTTTTGTACAGTGCTGAGGTGGACTCTGGCATAGGTAGTAATCTACAGCGTATTCAATCTCGGCAACTGTGCAGCGGCTGCTCATCGCTAGTCTAGCGATGGTTACACAGCGCCCGAGAACTGCTGCCTCACTTCCTTGGCCCTGTCTGCTACTATGGTCCCTTTTGGCCACTCCACGCTTCGTCAGGACTTCCAGCATTCCCTGACAGACGGCAGGAATAAACTAGAAATGGGGGATGACCTTCTCACCGGACTGATTCTATGATCGCCAGTCCGCGACGGGTGTAGCGCCTGGGGTAGGCGTCCTTCGTTAGATATGAGACAGTATCGTAGCTGTGATGTTTTTTTTAATTCAAGGAAATAGATACCACGCAAGCCCCGCGCTTCAGCGTCACAGTTCCTCTCCCGGCCGTCCTCCAATTTCTCTACCCTCGACAGGCATGCCGGGCTCCTTGCGTCGCCCGCCGATCTACCAGAGATTCTAGAAGGACGCAACGACCTGCAGATCCAGGGCAACCGCCGCAAGCGATCTCCCGAGGGAGCTTCTGGGGACAAAATTAGTAGGGCTGCGACAGCTGTCCAGAAAGCAAAAGCGCACATAACAAATGATTGGCCGTCTTTTGGCGAATACTGTCAGAATCCAACTTGCATGCACGCAACCGGGAAGCGGGAAGAGGGCCCTGAATTCCCCTCCATGCTGTGCTTCCCCCGGGGTGGCGCTGCTCATCAGAAGCGACTTGCCAGTCTTGAAGCGCGGTACTAGGTAGGCACGCCGCAGCTTTCCACAAGAGCCTTTGTCGAAGGGAGGGAGGGAGGTAGGGCCGCGCCGGCCAGATTACAACCTTACTGCGTCCGTCGTGAGTGGAACTCGAGTGCCGACAGAGCCATCTGTCATTCTGGAGCCAGGTCGGATGTGGTGTATCAGCGGGTCGTGTGGTTGCGGCCTCCTGCTGCGTCCTCCTATCCACAAGCGACAAAATCTCCCCGGTGAAGAAGGGCGCTACGAACGAATGAATGTACATGGCATGTATCTACCTGTCTACCTACCTAACCTAGGTACGGCCTGGCCACACAGAAACACGCAGCCGTTTGCACAAGAAGCAACCATACATATAGGCACACGCAAAAGGCATAGATCACTATACGGGCCATGGAGAGAGTACGTACACAGGGGCACACAGAAAAGGTGTTGCTAGCGTTTATGGAATCAACTCTCCGGAGCACACACGCAGCCACTCCCCACGCGCATATCTAGACACACGCTTTCCTCCGGAATGTACCTAACTACATACTCTGCAGATGCCACTATTGGCGACATATATATCATACATCTACGGGATACATGCCCACCAATTTGCGCATATGATGCAATGCAACATGCATGGTAAGGGGGTTAGCGCTGTGGGGGCGGCATACTCAAGAATAAAAAGTGGTTCCGTCCGTACGGTTGATACGGTTGCATCTTCCTCACGTACTTACAAAGTCGGTCAAGTAACGAATGTGTTGGCTACCTAGTCGAGGGGTTTGTCATTGTGCCTTCAGTCGTATGTATCTGCATAGAGGTATGGGACTAATGGTTGGAGGTAATATCACCTGCTCCTGCTTGTGTTCCTGATACGTTTAGAGTACTCCCCGCTCTCTTCTCTGACCAGACCGAATAATCTGTGTCCTTGCCAAATAGGGAAGCGGGAGAATACACAGAGAGATCATATTAAACTCAATACCTGATCTACCTCACCTACATGTTATACACGTTACCTACCTTACATAGTATCCCATGTGGGTGGACACACTCGGAGCTTCGCCTCAACTACTATCCCAGCCTGCCTATTCCATCCAGTCAGATCTCAGGTTGTAGCCCCAAAAATCCAAGGCTAGGTACACTAGCAACATTAGAAGAGCCCCGGCCCCGATCTACACACCCAGGTACATGGGAGAGGGTAGAGATAGCCAAGTCATCGACACCGTGGGAACCCCACACCGTTCCAGCCCTGGGGTTGAGCTGCCTCTGCTGCGACGTCCCCCTTGTCCCCCTTCCTTTTTTTCCTAAATTGGGCATAACCTACATAGATCTCTCTTGCATTCCCTGATATATGCGCCTCTTGAGGTTCTGCGGTACATCCATCCACGACTTGCATACCTACTACACACCTACCAACATACATAGTACCTGACCTGGCTGCACATTACCTGGTTATACAGACGTACCGGAGCTTCTCGCGTCCCTGGCGGTGGGGGGCTAAGATCGATCACAGATATTCTTTAATTCTGGGATTGACCGCGCACGGGACTCCTCTTCCTCGGCCTCCACTGCCTTACAATATCATTGTCACTCTCACCACCTAGCTCCGCCTCGACGACCCCCTTCTCCCCCCTGACTTGTCACCCTTATTGCATCTTGGACCCGAGAATGAGTGAGGTATCTCAGACTCCGCCGACAAAAGGGGCACTACGATTTCGACGACATTAGGGGCAACTACGAGCTCCTATTCACGACCAGTGCAATTGTAAGTACACTTCGAAGGCATTAGGGGCAACTACATCTTCGTTGACATTCGAAGGCAACTACAACAGAAATTCCGCTGGTGACAAAAGCAATCACATCTAGTCTTGGTCATATTTGGCGTAATTATAACGACCTGGACTCCGACCATTAGGGGCAACTAGAACCTCATTCTTTTTAGCCCTTCGTCTTTTTCTGTCTCCTTGTATTGTGTCTCAGCGGACTCCCAGACTTGGCTATGAACTGATACTGCTATACTCTACCTGAACATACATAGCTTCACGAACAAATCCTTTATACCTAGAATCCCCGTGCCTGTTTTCACTCCATCCCCTTTAATCGGCGTACCCGTTTCCGCTCCTTCCTCAAGTCGACAACTGCCAGTTTTCCCCGAGTGGACGTTGAATTCCCGGTTCTGTTACATACAACCGACACCGGTTTTCTCGCCGTCTGAATCATCGGTCCCTGTTTTACCTCGGCACTGATAAAACGGAAACCCGTTTTACCATCAAAGGAGTGGTTCTCTGCATCTTTTCGACATGCACACAAATTACTATGACGGCGCGCCAGCCAGCTATTCTCCGCCGTTGATGATCACCGATCAGAAGGCTTGTACAACGCAATCAACGGGATGTTCGACGGACGTATCCTGCGTTGACTCCATCTATACGACTTCGCCGCCACTGCCGCCCGCTGAAACAACTCAGCCGCCCCAACAGTCGTCACTTCCACTTCCACAAGCGCCCTTGCATCAGCAAGCACTCGGCACTTTCGTTTTCGGTACGGCTCTTCAGACTTACCAACATCCGCAAATTCACTCCGTCGCTTCGGCACAGGGCATGTGGCCTACTCCACCGGCCACATCCTGTGACGATTTCGACAACTATTCATATCACGGCTCGCCTATGAGCAGCACGAACTACGGCATCCAGCCCGTTCCGGCTTGCTCTACACGCTCCTCGGTAAACAGTCCGAGAACTTGGTCGTCTCCTGATGCGCCACAGTTAAATCTCGCCCCGGCCACCTGGAAGACGACCGATCAGTTTTCTACTCTCCCCTTAATCGGCGCCCAAGAACAGCATGAGAACGCCTTCCAGCAACGGTTGTTAGCATCTTCCTACGCAGGAGCGATTTACGGTGGAGGAAACCTCGATAGCACAGACGGTGTGACGATCCAAGAGTCGCCGCCGATGCTCACTGACGTTTCCGAGGCGGACGGCGGGTTTTCGCCTCCTGATATTAATTCACCGCATGTAACAGGTGACGTCGGCGACAACTATCAGTTAATGGATGATGATGACACGGCGCACTTCCCAGGTGCTGCATCGGAAGGCGAGGACGCCGCGAAAGCGGACGAGCCCTATGCCCAGCTTATTTATCGAGCTTTTATGAGTACTGAACGGCGCGCGATGACGTTACAGGACATTTATCAATGGTTCCGTGACAACACCGACAAAGCCAAGGGGGAGAACAAGGGTTGGCAGAATAGCATACGACACAACCTGAGTATGAACGCAGTGAGTTTTCTCCAAAGTAAATCTCTTTTGCCGCTTACAAATTCCAACAAATGACCGCGTGCCCCATCCTGATCATGCGCTGAGAGCTATCGCTAACACGTGTTCAAGGCCTTTGTTAAGCGCGAGCGGAAGTCAACCCCTGGCGTCGCAATGAATGACGCTCCGGAGACCAAGAAGAACACCGAATGGGTTCTTGAGGATTGGGCCGTCACGAAAGGCGTACAGAGCACGACGCGTTACCGCAAGGGTAACAACAGCCGCCGGGGCGGATCTGGCCACCAGCGGATACATGGTAATCTCTCGGCACGAGCGAGCTCGGGCCGTAAGGGCGGCATAACTGCCAGTAAAACAAAAGCGGCAGCCACGAGAAAGGCCTTGGTGAGGGGAGCACAGAATCCTGTGTTTGGCATTCCCAATGATCAGGCAGATCCCATGAGGGACGCGCTCTACGATCGTTCCTTTGGGTACCAATATGCTCCCAGCGCTAAAGGGGAGCCAGTAACGCCCCCAGATATCAATGCGGGTGGCATGCTCTTACCAGATCCTACTAACGCAGCCGCGCTGTCAACCGCCGGCCATGCGAACCCGGGGTACATGTATCGAAATACACTGCACCATGGACAAAGCCACCATGACTACTCGCGACACCAACAACCACAACAACACCATAACCACACGGGTACCATGTACACTCTTGACGATGTTAGCGGTGTGTACCCGGGGCCTCTGGGACCTCTCTCTGGAAGCAGTGGGCAGGGGGTGTCGACGACGGTCCCGAACAACTTTAACGAGCTATTCGCCAGTCCAGACGAGATGAGCGAGGATCGGCTCCCCTATCTGCCATGGGGCGGTTCAGGCGCCGGTGGCGCATATTAGTCTTAGGAAATGCCCGGCTTATCCCGAAAGGGGCTAATTAGCAGCGTTATATCGCTTCCTGTTGCAGGATGATGCAGCTGTCAGGGATGAGGGACAGGGTGGGAGCTGGCCTTGTTCCTTGATAGAGGGGGGCCCCAGGCATTGACTCTCGTATCGATGGCATCCTGGTCTATGAGTCGCCTACGGTTACTATGGGCGGCTCTTCTTTTCGCGGCAGCTACTGGCTGCCGGCATTTGCTGTCGGACAGTTTTTTTACCTTTTTCTTTTACCATGTGTTTTATTACGATCTTGCTATCTTTGATCCATTTGTTCGAGGTGCAGATCCCTCGCGATGATAAATTCAGTCTTACCCTCCATTAGGGTGCGGGACCGGATCCCTCCGGGAATGGGAAGGCAAGGCGGGCATGATACGAAAGGCATTTTTTCAAGAAAAATCTCCGGGCGGATAGAAATTATGGTTCATGTCTCCGGCAACATACGAGGAATACCATAGTGTCGCTTTTCCCTTGTTAATCAACTGGCGTTGTGTTTTCCAAGCATCCTGGTGGACGAGCTGTCCCGTGGTGGAGCGGAGCGATTTATTTTTGCGGTATATCGTTCCCATCCTTCCAAGGCTGCGGATAGGAATAGACTTGTACTTTTGGTATTAACAGCCCTGGCGCTCTGTCCCAAGAGGATGAAATTCAAGTGAAACCTAGATCCTTTACGGCGCAGTGTGCTGATCAAACAGACGGGAACTCGACCTCCCATGTGGCGCCCTTGTTAATCTGCTTACCATCACTCTTTCGCCGCCGGCTGTAGCCCAAGCTCTAGCTTCTTCTGCACTAGGATCCCTTCTCCCCTCTTATCTGACTCCTTCCTCCCCATAACTCTAACATAACCCCCGCTCCACCCCATTCCTCGACCCCCTCAGCTAGGGCAAGTAGTTCATGGTTGGTGCCACACAGTACGGAAGGGGTATTTCAACTGAAGCTTGACTCTGGGCTTGTACGTAACCGGATCAACATCGTTAGACCACCTAGTTGAACCTCCCGGACCCCTCTCTACCCCTCGCTTCACTTCCGCCGTCTCATTGGTAATCTGCTAACTAGAGCTGGGAGCCCTGGTGGGTGTGGGAAATGCGGGCAGGGGTCTTCAAACGTTAAACGCCCCCATCCCCTGGCATCGGCAGTGGATCAACGCACGTCATTGGTTACCGGCAGGCCGGATTACGCTAAGAGGCTAGCCGAGTGGGCCTACTCAACTATAATTTACCTAGTCCGCAACCACTACTTCAAGACCGATCGACTCGTCTACACAGCCGAACTACCTATCTACCTCCCGAGCTGCCCTTCTGAGTTTTTTTCTTTACCCTATTTAGTGCCGCTACGCGGGGGTCGGGGACAGTCATGTTGGTTGTTCCGCTTATTAACATAGAAAAAAATCCCGGTCGTGTGGGCGCAATGTAGGGTTCGCAATTGGGTACCGGTGGTTACACATTTACTACCTACAGCGTAAATTAATACGTTGCAAAAGCTAATATTCACGGTGACTTATAAGTAATTACTATAAATGCAGTCCGGTATTTTTTACGGACTTTTATTACTTACTCATGGTTGAAAATGACATCCGTAGGCACTCATCGCTGATGTGGGTGGGTGGTTAATGCAAAGACTAGCGCAAAAAAGCTCCTCTCTTTCGTTGCAAGTTACAACTTGGGTTTCAAGTTTAGTACGTCTTTTAAGTTATCGCTGTGCATTAGCCCTAACTTAACTGCTGGGAATTGACCCAGCCCTTCTTGGAGTAGCTGCGAGTGAACTACGGCTCTGGGTTAATTAGGTGCGCTTGGCTTCATTGAATCCGCCCGGTGGCGCTCGTAGTTAAACGTGGAGGGACTAAAGTGGTGGGGTCTAAATAGCTCACTGGCTGGGTGGCTGGATAGTCGACTTGTGTAGAAACGAGGCAGATGTTATCGGTCGATCCGATCTGTAGTCGGTAGCCATCAACTGAATGCGACCATGCGGACTTTTTGAGTTCAAGTTTAAGAGCCCTCTACGGAAATCCGTTAAGCATAGTCTTTTTTTCCTACGGGTAACGGTGTGGCCGGATTGACAAGATAGATGATTAATTAACAGGCCAGGATTTCGCACCAGCGGTTTCCCCGCCACGCGCTCAACCCAGCTTGACATCCTTCCTGCCTACCCTTGTTGCATATTGTTACCTAGGTAGATTTAAAATGCCCTCGGTGCCGACTCCCCCACACGCGGGTCAGCGAAGTGACCTGCTGCATTGCATGATCCATACCTGCATACGTTGCGCATCATGTGGTGTCGTGACCATCTCGCCTTCAATAGACAACGGCTACTACATGCGTACGTAATTATGTAATTATATGGTTACCTATTGACAGGCAACTACAGCACAGCCACGTCCCTGCCACCTAATTACTTACCTACCTACCTTAGGAAAAACATATGCCTAGTTTACTCCCCCTTCTAGGAGACAAAAATGCCATGCGTATGTCAGTAGGTGCTGTTCGTTGCGTCGCACGAGATCAGGAAACATGAAACAGACACTAGCCACGGCGGGGCACGCATGGGAACCAATCCGCGGCCCCTCGTCGACTTCGCATAACAACCAGCGCCTTAAATAACTACAACCCTACCGCGGGGCGATATAGACAAAGCGAGGCCTGTTTATGGGAGGGAATGATGGACGTAAGGTCGGTAGGTAGTTACCATGCGTGACTTAGCTTGGTCTATAAGACTTGCTAGGATCTACCTACCTGCGCAGTTACGGGTATGATGCATTCATCCAAATAAGGGAATTAGCTGTGGGGACAGGAGCCGTTCTTGTACGCTTCTCTCGTTCTGTGACCCTGTATTGTCCTGCACTGCCATGTGCCGTGTCCCGTGGTCTGTTCGTCTGTATGTCCCTGTGCGTCGTTCTGGTTTCTCATGTCATCCCTCACTCGTTCCTTGCGACACCGTCACGCTCGGAGAGATAAAAAATATGTTTCTTTTTTCTGCTCCATTTGATCCGGACACCGCGCGCCAGCAATTTAATGACTCGGCTATAGTCACAGCGCGGCTAACCTAACATATGTAGTGTAATAGCTGCTACTACTGGTGCTGTCGCTGTAACTGGCGGGCAAATCCCTAGTTATATAATTATAGATGGGGTTCGGTGATGAACGCGTCAGTAGTGTGATCCCGTCTCTCATTTGTCGAGCGAGCTGCCGTGCCGACGATCCACGTGTGGTATTCGAGCTGCTGCAAGGGGCGAGGAGAACTCCGTGAGTCAGCCCCTATGTGGAGGGTTCCGGCAAAGGGAGGTCCAAAATCGACTCTCCCTGCATCGAAACCACAAGCGGCAGCGATCCTGATTGTCGATTCGCGGCCGTTGTTAATTTTGTTATATTCTTCTCTACCAGATGAAACAGAGAGTAATCATGCAGAAACAGCAGTTAGGGTAATAGAGTCCCCAGATCGGAGACCCGGACCGGCTGATGACCTTGGCCCTGGGTGGTATATGCCATCAAGGCGAATCCTAGATGCAAGGAATGACCCGTATAATGCGGTTATGTTGATGTTTCGACCCTCTCCGGCGGGTTATTAGGTAAGAGCCAGTCTTGAATTCTAGCATCCACGGCTCCGGACACGTCAGGAAAGGGAACCTCAGTTCTGAACTTGGACTCCTGTCGCAAAAGCGACGCCGCCATTGCATTGCTAGCAATAGCGTTATGTACGGTCAAATTCTTAACTGTGACGACTCCGTAGTCTAAGCTTTTTGCCGATCGAGCTTGTCTCGCCATTATTAGCTCCTGGCGGTTTCATGTATCCGAGTAACACGAGGAGAACATGGTGTAATTAGACTGACTGGGTAGCGCCTAGTGACAATGGGCTTTACATGCCCAGTATCAAGTCCCGTATCTGGATTAAAAAAGGCAACTACCGCAACTGGTGCACTGCTAAAAATCTACCTTCAACCTGGAGAATGTTAATGAGAAGCGTCTACTCGTTTCCCCCCTCTCTACCCAAACCCCTAACTCCATCTTATACGGTACGGGACCGTCATTTCTACGTATTCACAACCAGACTTGACAATGTTACATCATTTGTTCATTGTAAACCTGAAATGTCTTAGTTACACCTTTCAATCGTGCAAGTAATGACTCTCATAGCTCATCCCTGTACGAACGGGGCTTCACTGTCGGTTGAGCGCACCAGGGACTTATCCAGCCCTAGCTACCAGGTGCTTGACAAAAAATTCGCGCGCTTTCAAATAAACGTCCAACGACTCCTTGCATAAAATCTTACTTATTTCAACAGATAAAGTATATAAGGAAAGCGCCAGGCTGCCTTCAATTCTTGTCTCCGCCTAAATATCTTTTTCCGATTTTCCATATGTTATGTCTTCGTTCAAAAATCGTCAGTAAGTCTTCAGATTATTTGTGACGCCGCGAATTCTTGTGTCAACCACCTCGCTACCTACCCACGCGCTTACTCAATGGTGGTTTACATGACATCTCTGCCGCTGGCTACCACGGGCTGAAACTTGTTGCGGAGACGAGTATCAGATAGCGGGAGTTTAATGCATAAGTAGCTCAAGGAGTAGCGGCAGAGGGCTCGCACCTTTGAGCACGTTCTTGTGTCTGAAACCATGTGCATGTGGCGTCTGACAGCTTTGATTACATATAGTTTTGAAGTCAGGACTCGAAACTCCGACTGGACGGTTCTCTTTTCACACGAAAGTCTAATTCAAGTGTAAGGTGCTTACTTACGTATTACATTGCGGGAAAAGTACAGCCATAGACACTTTACGGCGGGCACAATGAAATTATCGATTTCTTAACTGACCCTGGTCGATGGGAATATCAAAGTCTAGTATTGATGCCCAACGACATCATCCCATAACAGCTAATCAACTCCCGCCCCAACGGAAAATTTTACAATTCACTTGACATTGTATCCATCCTGGTGTCTTCCTTACGTTACACGGCAGGAATCACGTCGCCACAGTCGCCATACAGATGACGGTGGCATTGAAGCTGGCGCTACGACCTACCTAGGTACTTATTTAGCTTTATACCAAGACATGGATAATGCGACGCTATGATGCTTCTTCGAGTCGGTACTCGGGCCTTGCATGGATCAACAGTGATATTACTCTGGAAGTACATACGTAGACGTACCCCATGCAACTCCACCCATCGCTATGTACGTATCTTGTACCTACCAGTGAGGTGGAGATGCACGACATCCTGAACTGAAGCAACCAACGGCGTTGGTCCAGAGTCGACCAATTGGGCAATCGGGCTGCCGACTAACTACCCCACACGTCAACGTCTGACAGGGGGCCCATTCAATTTTAGAAGTACTTCCCTCATGCGTGCGGAAAGCAGGCAGAAGAAATCATAACTGCCAAGCACGACGATCATCTGGGCGGTATTTCCGGATTATTGTCAACGGGCCCTGTGGCTGATCATGGCTTCGGCTGTGCCACGTCTAGCCCGACCAATCGGCTGGGAGGGGAGGAAGCAACGGTGCGCCCGTACATGGCTAACGCACCTAGATAATCTATACCGCCGATTCGCCCACCCGAGAGCGAACAAATCTTGCTCCCAGACTAGTAACCTGCGTAATCAAGATAAGATGAGATCTGGGTGAGGACCCAGCTCCCTAGATCCCAAGCAGCAAAAGAAGGTGCGGGGCGGACGGATTGTCACGGCATATGATTCTTTCGGGAGCGGGGTGTGCATCGTTGGATGGCACCCTATTCCCAGACCCGGGTTCCTGGAATCGCGTACTCGACCAATGTTATCCCAATCGTGTGCGTATCCCCTCAGGACCCCCGACCCGCCCCCATCCCCGGAGGCCGATAGCTGTGCTGCTTCCAACGAGTTGCCGATAAGGCAGGGCACGTGGGGCCGAAGCCAAGGAGCACGGAACGCCCGCTAGAATTCCCAAGGTTAACTCGTCCATGGCCAGCGATACCGTCCTTACCAACAATACCAAGCAAGTTGTCACTAGCCGCCCCCGTGGTCGAAGGTAGCGGGTAGCAGAATAAGCACAAATCCAAAAAAAAAAAAAAAAAAAAAAGAGAGAGAGAGAGAGAAAGAAAAAGAAAAGAAAACGAAGATTCAGCTGGAGTCTAGACAGGGCCGGCTCAATGCGGCCACACCCGTATTCGCCATTGGGGAGGGGGGCGAGGGGGGCTGGCGGGGGTATCAACATGCATTCAAAAGCCCAGCCCAGGGGAGGGCTCAGCCAAGCCACATATTCTCCAACTATGTACCCTTTGCGTTGCCGGTCCATATGGCCCTATAATTCTTTTTCTTCTCTGGTACGTATCGCAGTATGTCACCAATGCTACGTTAACTACCTAGGTAGGCAAGTATTCATAGCTGCGGAGCCTCGCAAAGACCAGGTTATATATGATATGCACGCTGTGCATGGAGCGATGGCCAAGTCTATCATATATCAATCCGTTGGCGTTGCATATGTCAGATTTGTCTGGCGGATCCGCTGCGATGCATGTACAATTGCCCATGGGACGGACGTAGGACATGCGCTCCCCCGGCTGCCAACCTGGCCGTTTGAACGTCGCATTATTGGCCTCGCCTGAAGCCCGTCCGAGTGGCCTCCGGGACCTCTGGGTCCGTCTAATACGATATCGTCGCATTCCCACCCTGACCGTTCAGCATATAATCGCGAACGGCGGTGTAGCATTGTGCCTCGGAGTTACATCGCAGCATCGCATTCTGACACGTCGCGGACACGTCGCGGACACGTCGCGGACGTATAGGTATTTACAGTGTTCGATCGAGACGGCACTATGCCACTGTATTGAGAAATTATTGCGGAGGTAGGGAACGTAATGCAACTGCTGTTAGCTGAATCGATCACTCAGTTTTGAGTTGTACCGGCGGCGGGATGGCCCCTCCCGTCCGGGCTGCCCACGACGTTGCCAGATGACTTGTAACATTGGTGGGTAACAGTATTTGATCACGCATAAAGTAAGTAAGTACTTTATAATACGCTGAAATCCCGCAAGAGGTTTGTATTACTAGTGGAAGATCGCTACGCCTTGTTGATATCAACAAGGCCCTATCGATGAACAAACGAATGACAGAGTAGCACCTAGGGACTCCCAAGAAAAGCATACAATACCAACCCTATCATATAAAATGCAGCCGAGCATCAAGGGTACAACAGCCTTCCTCCTGCCAACAGCTCCCTGCCAGGATGAAACGCCATGGTTGCCAAAGCCCCGTGCGACCTAACCTCCCACCCTCTTGTTCAGGTTCAGCTGCGGTCTATGTCCAGCCCTAGGAGTTGCTCAGAAATCTCCTGGGCGGGTGCCTTGTTTGCCCCGACTCAAATCCCGCCTAATCGTGCCGCAAGGCCCTCTCGGTAGACGTATTGCAGTGCGACCTCATATCTGCGGGAGCCCATGTAGGGAACTAATTGCTCGTCGTATTCGTGAGGCGTCGCAAATGCTCCTTTTATGATGCCACTGAGAAGAGGGGTACTAGGATCGCGTACTGCGTGGTAGGGGCTAGCATAGTCATATCCAATGGCACCGAATATGTCGTCTACTTGTATCGGCGGTGCAACCGGGTGCGTTCCTTTGATTCTCGATGTGATGAGATTCATGGACTTCCACGTCAGGAGAACGTTGGTGCTGAAGCTCCTCTGTTGTCAGCCGCGCCGGTTTTCATTGAGGTGGTGCGAAGGGACATAGCATGTTTCTACTAACACCCAGTGCCTGCAGCCTCGATAATAACCATCTCTCGCCGCGAACGAGAACACCTGCATGTTTTTGTCCAAAATCGGGTTCATGAATGTAAAGAGCGGCTGGCCCGTTTCCTGTTTCAGTTCGACCTCGAGCGTGCGACAAGAATTCCAAGACTGGCCCGCGTATGTCACGAATCTCATGTAAAGCACTCCCCGTGCGAAGGTGCCTTCTCTGAAATCCGCTGAGAGAACTTCGGGGCCCACATCCATCAGGATATGGACGCCGGAATAGCCATAGACATTAAGCCCGAGGTCGAGTTTGATGACTACGTGATTTGGAGTTTGCTTCACCCCCCCGGTCTTCATGGTTGGTGGTTCACCGACCTTGTTATCATAAAGGTACTCGACAAAAACCCGGCGGCACACGCAATGCTGGAGCGGCGTAGGCAAGATACTAAGGGTGCCATTGTTGGTCGTAAGGTCGTAGTACAGTGGACTGGTTCCTTGTGGTCCAAACGCGACGCTCTGCTGAGAAGTGCTTTGCCGTAACGGACTTGGTCCGGGGCCTCCCTGTCCTGATGATGAAGTCGCGACAGGTATCGAGGACAGCTCCGAAGCTGAACGTATCTCGGGACGCCAGGAGTACGACATCTCGAAGGGCAAATTGTGAAAAAGAATAGGGGCCAACAACGAAGATAGATGCAGACTTGTTTCTGTGAGAATATGGCGGAAGACCGCAAGGCCTGTATCCTCTGCTCGATTATATACCTTGGTAACCCTAATAGTTGATTCTTGGGAGAGCGTCCATAGAGCTTAGTTGATGGTTTGTAGAATGGGAATGGCTAAGAAGATATGCAGAGTTTGCTTTGACATTCATGGGAACGGCTTTAGTGAGGCAACTCCACGATTTATGAACAACCATTGTTAACGGCATCGGATGAGGCTCGACTGCCAAATTAATCGCGGGTGAAACTTTGCTTCCTTGCGCCTCACATGATTCCCATGGGAGATTAGAAGCTTCGCTGTAACATGGAAGGAACAATCCGACTATCAAGAAAATTTCCTCTGCATGGTTGAGTCGCAATGGGAATTGGGAAGGAAACCTGGTGCTTTACCTTCAACGTGTACTTGCCATAGCAACTAAGGCAACCGAATCAGGCCTGGATAATAGTGTTAGAACACAGTCGCCCCTGGCTGACAGCAAACGCCTATTCCTCCAATTATCCATTTCAGACCCGATGCATTGTACGGACGACGCGGGGATGATGAGGAGCGATCCTTGAACGACCATCATTCTGTAACCACACGACCAGCCCTAATGGCACCTAAAAGACACAACGCCATATAAGCTTTCAAGGCTTTAAAATTGATCATGGTTAAGGCCATTTCGGTTCAAAGAGTCTTGTCCGAGGATATATGCGGCAAATATTACAAACACGTCTCTTAGGGGAACAGGCTTTCGCAAATTTAAGACAAGTTTTTGGATATTACCGGAAAACAAACCCGTCGATGCTTTGGTATATATCGTTTCTGCTACGGGCTGTTATAAGCGCTCTCCTGGTGTGTCCCTATCCGTCCCCGCTTTGTCCGACCATGAAGTTCCGTTAATTATACCTCCAGCATGCAGGCTTCGCTCCCCAGGTTATAATTAAGAGTCACGAAATAGTCGGGGCGCCACAGGGTATCTCGCCCTTGAGTTGATAGAGCAAATAGCCCAGTACTAAAGATAGGGGTTAAGTGCGTCAGCCGCGCGATAGGGAGAAATGACGATAGGATTGGAAAACTGTATAATACGCGCTAAATCTACGCTCCCCATTCAGACACCCATCTTTGCCACCACCTTCGCGATATTCCGCCTCAGATCCTGAGCCAGCGTGGGTGCCCGTAGATGGTCTAGCTCCAGCCGATATCCGCGGCCGAAGTTGGAGCCGGGGCTCGCGCTCGCACCCTTGGGCTTCGGTATGACGTGGAAGTGGGTGTGGAAGACGGTCTGGGCGGCCTCGGCGCCGTTGTTCTGCACGATGTTCCAGGCGGGCAGGCCCGTGGTGCGCGCGACAGCGGCCGACAGCACGCGCAGCCAGCGGCCGAGCTCGACGGCCTCGTGCGCGTCCACGGCGTCAATTTGCGGCCGGTGTGCACGGGTGCACAGCAGCAGGTGGCCCTCGGCCAGCGTGTCGACGTCCAGGAACGCCATCACCGCCGGCGTCGACAGCACCAAGTACGTGCGCGGCGACAGCTTGCCGGGCCGCAGGTGGTCTGACGTCGGGGCCGGCGGCTTCTCCGGCGGGAATGGGGCGTACGTTGCCGCGATCTGGCAGAACGGGCAGTACTTCTCTGACGCGATGGGCTTCCCTGTGTCGAACTGCTCGACGGTTCCCGACGCGGCGCTATTGAGCTGCGTTGGCGTCTGGTTCGGTTGCTCTGTCCCCTTCCACGGCCGCGTCTGCGTCCATCTGGTTGTTACCGGCCGAGGTTCTACCTGGGTGGATTGATCGCGCTATGAGCCGTTAGTATGTGACGAAATACTCCTATCGGATCACATGCGTGCTTATAGGGTGACCACCCAGCAACCACTCAATGCGTCTTGGATGGTCGACGGGCCATCACGGCGTACCTGCATTTGGGGGGAGTTAACTCACTGTCGGGCGTTTCGGGTGCAAAAGAGGAAGTTCATCCCATGTTTGTGCTCCCTGTCTCCTTGTATTACGTGCAGGCGGCAAGTGAGTTCCAATTGACTTTGAACCGCGGTATGTCTGCGCACCACCGTCTACGTAGGTGTTTCTGTTTGGTTGCCTGCCTCTATCCACTTGGATTGCCCCGTCCACCGCCCCAGGACCATTGGGACTGGTTCCCGTCGTCTGGGTTGCGGCCTCCGTAGATTGTCGACGCACTCCGCCCGGGAGGCGTGGTCGGATCCATGAGGACCAGATGCACCAGGAGGTATATACAAAAATTGATAATAGAAGTTCGGGCGGGATAGGCGCCATCGGGTATATAGTGGCTATTACGAGACAGTTGGATTCCTGGGCGACGCATAGGGAGGTCGGGGTAAACCTATCCGTGAGGAAGACTGCACCCCTTTTCCTTAGAGTGGCCAACAAAGCCGGATGCCCGGGGCTGCCTTGGTGAGCTTTTACGGAAACGGCACTAAGGACTGCATATTGTCTTTGTCATATACGCTGCTGTCACTTGGGTTACATCAAATTAGGCGAGCTTGGGCGATTGACGGCGGTGCAGAGGAGAATGAACAATGGGGCTGCTGTTCAGGCTTTGTAAGAGGTTGAACTCTCACGACGTAATGTCTATATTACCCGCCGGAAGCATGAATAGGTGGAGTGAGTGTCGATCCCTTCCGTCAACTTTTCGTAGCTGCAGCTATGCTCAAGGCAATCACCAAATTTGGAAAGCCATAAGGTCCTGAAGGCATCTACAGATTCATTCAAGGTAATTTGGCCGCGGGCGTCCCCTATACCCCTAAGCCCTGAAAGGGGAATCTCAAATATCTATCTGAGGCAGTGAGATCTGTATGGTCCCAGTATCCTGAATTATCCCCATCTTATGGGCTTACTGATGAGCCGAGGTCTCATCAAGTAACACTAATGGGTTGGCTCTCTGGTATTTCAGTATCACGGGGGACAGCCTCGCCTTGGGTTGCGCGGAGCGCCTTCGCCTTAACGTATTCCAATCAATCGTGTATTGAAGTTTTCTTACTGCCACAATGCACCATTGCGAAACGATCTCTAAGGGTATGACCCCGATTGTCCACTAGGTCCGTAAGGCAAACCCGCACAAAGTCCCACGTCACGGCTTGTTCTTCACCGATCCACCAAAGCCCCATACCCCTACGTATCTCCAGAGTGGACGGGACAACATTTCCTTGACCCGACGCCGAGCTCCAGAGACCAGGCCTCCGGTGAATTAGTGCTACGTGTGGCCATCATGTCCACGACCTGGCGACATGGAAGACACCTCGTCTATGATCAGGGGCATCTGTGCCGACGAGGCTACCTAAACAGCGGCCTTTCGTTACATGGAGGTAATACCGATCATCTCCCACAGCCCCCAGCTCCAGCGAATGGAAACCTTCCTGCTCCGCCGTGGTAGCGGTGGCAGTAAAGGCCACCCGTCCCACGTGGCGAAGTTTCCGGCAACGGCACAACGCTACACCGTGCGAGACGATGGTGGCCAGCTTGTCCCTTTATAGGTAGGTTATCGGTTAACGAGACCAGCCAGTATGCAGCCTCCTATTTTCCAGGTATGATATAGCACTAGCTTGATTAGCGGCCAGACAACGAGTATGTCTAGTATGGAGCTACTTGCTTGCTATGGTGCCGAGTGGCCCCGCCCCTCATTTTGGATGTTGTGCCAATGGGAACGAATCTGCCTCGATTAGCAACATCGTCTGACGATACGACTACATGCAGCATGGACTAATTACATTGCACTGTCTGACGAGATACCACAAAGGTCCCAGAGTCCCAAATCCCGCGCTGTCTAGGCTGAGCACTGCAGATTTGCGAATATCTCAGTAACCACCTCGGACGCACATCACCATGCTGCCAGGCAAATGGGACAGATGGCAGCGTAGCTGTGCCATCAGTATCTTTTGCGGGCGCAGTTGGTACGTTACCCGATGGCTACGTCGCCGCGTCGCCTATCCAAGTATGCACAGAACCAACCTAGATCCTAGATCTAGGGAGATGCAGATACCCTTCTGCAGCCGAGGCCCACCAGCCACCCCGTTGACATCAAGCCCCAGGCAGCGAGAAGCCTAGTCTCGGCTCCTCAAACGAGCGGGCTGCGTCACCGAAGGGTAACTGGGGCAAGGGCCGCTTGCGGAGGCAGTATTACACCAAACCCGTTTCAACGTCGACGCACCTGCAAAGGTATGTGTGTAGGTATGTCCACTGCGTATGAGACGTATGCGGGCAGGCAGCCTGTTTGGACGCAAGGAAAATCTCGCCGGCCTGCAGCCCGCTGCACGATTCGGCCTCATTTCGCAGCCTTCATGCGGCCCGCCCGCGCCGTTCGCGTTTCTTCCGGCTCGTGCCTGCAGGAGCTCGCAGCATCGCGCCTCCCATCTGCAACAGGCGGAGGTCGGACCGCTCCCGGCGATGCGCAGACGGCCGGGAAGAGAAGAAATGGAAAGAATAGAAGGAAGTCAAAGACGGACCCGGGGATATGCACGACCAAAATGCGCAGGGTGTTGTAGGGGGCGCGGTGCGACGATACGAGGGTAAGTAGGTACTGGACAAATAGACCCCCACTCCGTCACGGGAGCGCCTACTCGTGCCCTGCTTTTTTACTGTCTTATGATTTACACGGAGGTCTACCGCATAGTTTAGAAAGCTGTAGAATGGGTAAAGGAGGCCCCACGGACCAGGGTCTGGGTTGGCTACCCACAGGAGGGCGGGAAGAGGCAGGCTTTGTGGTCCCCGTGTGTAATTAGATTGGGGCCTTCTTGCCTTTACGCCCCTGCTTGTATTGTTAGTGATAATATGGTTTGACGCCCTGCGCGCCTCGAGGTCTAGAGTCCGAGGATTTTGTGGCGCCTACGTAGCTCGCTGGGTTTAGGGGTTAGTTCGAGTCTTATAGTGGCGATGCCGACGGTGGTGGGCACCGCCGAGACATTGTCAGAGCAAGACGAATTGAGCGTGCATCAACTTAATCCAGGAGGTTGGACATCGAAGCAGAAAATAATGGTTACCATAAAATTCATATGTTTTACGCAGAAGTTAACTCAGTTATAAGATACTCCATGGTCAAACTAGTTCTACATGGGAGATTGCTTGATACTAGGATTTGAATAGTAACTAGATTCAACAGAAAGATCCTCATTGCATATGATAGTATTTAGTAGTTGGATACTTAGAGCGAAGGTTTGATAAATATGTTCTGATTATGTTCCCTATGTGACAATTTATATAGAGTATGTGATCTGAGGTTAACTAGTAAGAGAAAAAGGTTTCTCGAAGATGATCATAGCTGAAACTTCCCCCCAGAATATTTGGAAGGGATTATCAAAACTTCCTATGCGAAGAGATATTCGTTTCAGCGGATGTAAAAGAGCAGTCTCTGTTTTCTAGAACCTCCTCTTCTTCTTAGCTGGGGCCACAGCCTTGCGCTCCAGTTCCTTCGCCAGCTCAACACGATTCCGCTCCGCCTTGAGTTCCATATTCTCTTCCTCAGTCGGTTCTACGGGCGTTTCGTCTCGATGCTTCGCTTCACTTCCGGCTTTTTTCCCGATTGTCCCGAGCCTCTGTCTTGGGTGCTTTTCTGCGCTGGAGGTCGGGGACGCCACTGCTGGTTCGTCTGGGGGAGTGGGCGTCGCCCGGGACGGTGTCGCCCGGGATCTACCCCCGATCTGTCCGATGCCGCCCTTCTTCCTGTGTACCGGGGCAGACTTCTGTGAAGGACGAGACCCAGAACCGGCGTCTGACTCGGATTCCGTCTCGTCATTGTCGTTGTGGTTGGGTGGGGCCGGAGCCGGTGGGGACGATTTCATAGGCGACGGTGTCGGTTGCTTGGTTCTCCCGATGGAGCCCACCATCTTAGAACCCGCCTTCGGGACAGGATTTCGCTTCGTAGATTCTTCTTCTGACTCAGAGGCAGTCTCGTCATCATCGGGGATGGCACGATACGACTGGCTCTGGGACTGCGCTTGGCTTGATGCCTTCCTACCCCCAAGAGTCCCTATGCGAGGCCGAGGCATTGTCTCAACCTTTGGGTGGCTGTCCGGGACTTCTGTCGGGCTGTCGTCCTCGTCCGTCGTTTCTCCACCCTGTGTGGCAGCCTGCCTGCGTTCGCGATTTTTCCTCGCGGGTGGTGGCGAAGCCTGAACCTGAAAATCGTCATCGCCATCTGCCGGTGGCTTGCCCTTCTGTGGGGTAGATGTCTGTAATGGTGTAGAGATAGTCTGTTCCTTGGGGCTAATGACAACTGAGGTTGGGCTAAATTTCATCCACCAATCGTTGACTTGTTCAGGCACCTTGACGTCCCCATCACGATGGATTTCACCATTACTAAAGGCATCGAAGATCAGGGATGGGACGTCTTGGTGAGCTTTAAGCGTAGGCGCGCACTGTGACTGCCATCCATACTCGTTAAACGGTGCAAGTCCTGGGACCTTCTCCTCGGCCATTGCCCTGGTCACTTTACGCTTCATTGGCAGCCCGTGGAACACGTTTTCCAGCCCCGTGCCGACTGCTTGTAGCTTGTCGACCAATCTAGTGATGACTGCGTCTTTCTCTTTGAGTTTAGCGACGAGGTAATCAGCCTCTTGCGTCCGCACCCGATTAGCTTGGATGAGGGGGACGACTAGCTCCGACGCCAGGACATCAGGCTGGCGCTTGGTCAAGAAAACTGGCCATTTTAGGGGCTCCAGGGGTTTTGGTAGGACGCAGGCGATGTTTAGAGTCAGGTCACCGTCATTGCGGGGTGATAAAGTGAGGCTGGTATGCTCGTGGTCGGGTGACGCGGGATCAAAGGCAGCCTCGAGCTTGGTCAGGAACACCCGCCACTGCTCCCTGTCTCCGTCGCTCAGGTCGATGCTAGTGTCCTCGTTGAGGCTTCGCCTGAGAATGCCTTTTCTGTCGAGAGTCTCGGCCCAGATGTTGGCGAGATCGGTGACTTGAAGGCTGTACGACAATGATTTGACGTCGAAGCCCGGAGAGACAAGTAGTGCCGGGAGATCCGGAAATGTGGGTAACGGGCGCCATTTAGAGTGTGATGTCATCTTCCCTTTTGCTGTTCAACAGCCCGAGGAATCAATCTCCAACCTTAAGTAACCTCAACCCACCAGCCGAGCGTTTGCATATAACTTTGAAAGCGGGGTGATTTAGAGAAGAAAGGCCTTTAAGCATAAGCCCCAGCAGAGGTGCACAGTAGCCGGGTATCAACGCCTTTGCCAGCCGAATCCAGACATCCACGTGGTCACGTGCGTATTAGCGCAGATCTCTAGAATTCCAATAACCTAAGTAAAAGTAGCAATGTTGATGGTTTAACTGATGGCAACTTAAACGAGAGGCCGCTCGCCGCCTCGGCACACTCCGCTTGCTCCCAAGTGCTGGCGCATTAGATCGCGCGCGTCGTGCGCCTCGGCTTCGAGGGCGTCGCAGCACAATAGCCCTCGTTTAAGGCCGGTTGCCAGGCTCTAGGGCTTTAGGGCACTGCCGCGTCTCGTAAGAGCCACGCGATACGCACGGGCCGCATGGTGCGCTTACCTTTACTTTCCTGAACTCGCTATAACTTTTCCTTACTTTTCAGCTTTATACCCAATTTCTCTTATTTAAATTCTGAAATTACGTTTTATTACTAACGGTTTAAAATTTCAAACTTCGGTTTCGGTTATCTTGATTATTGTTATGGCCCAGCGAGGCTTGGCCTCTCCAAACGGTCGGAAACTGCAAAAGGACAAGCTCCGATCCTAAGCTCGGGTTACGTAACTTGTAATCACGGTGGATCCAGTAATCAAAAGTAATTACAAGTAGGTTAATCACTGGTAATTACCGCAACGACAGTAATCAGGAATGATCACTGCAAATTGGCAGAAAGGATATATACGTTCGTTACTTCCCATAGTTTTAGATAATACCAGCTTGTAATACAACTTAATTACCCAGATTACCTTTAATTATTTGATATTACCAGACGTAACTAATATACCCGTTATTATTCAATTTCCCACAGTATTACTACTAATATAAACCCGTACGATTAGGTTTAATAATTAATTAACTAACCCAGCCGTTATACGTTATAAGCTTTTATTTAGTGGTATAATTAAACTTTAAGTAATACCGCGAATCGTTATTATATCGACTAGTACTTAAGCAACCGTAACTTAAAAACCTACGGTTTAACAGCTTTAAGATAAAATTAAAAAGCTTAAAGTTATCGTTTAACAACTTATCGATTAAATGGCAGCACCAGTAGGTATTTGCAAAATGAAACTTAAAAAACCAAAACTTTATAATAAAAAGGGAAACGTTCAGAATTTCCTAACCTAGGCTCGGGTTTATATTCGTTTCGAAGGGCTTATCGACCCAGCGGACCAAATTCTCGTTATTACAGCCTGTTTGGAGGGAAACGCTTTTAATTAGTTCGAACCTACCATAAGAAATTTCTTAAAAAAAAAAAAAAAATCCGACTAGGAAAAAACTACCAAAATTTTTTTTTCGACTTATATTAATTTCGAAAAAAAACTTA
This sequence comes from Monosporascus sp. 5C6A, assembly GCA_004155035.1. Lineage (NCBI taxonomy): Eukaryota > Fungi > Ascomycota > Sordariomycetes > Xylariales > Monosporascus > Monosporascus sp. 5C6A. Next base: position 67,322 of record QJOB01000137.1, on the reverse strand, counting down.
AAAACAACTTCGAAAATCCAGACGAAAAACAAGTTGCAACCTAGCAAATCCTCCAATTACGCCAGAAAAAACCAGCTTTTAAGTACGCTATAAAATTTAAAAACTTTATAGTTAAAGCAGGATAAATAAATAATAAAGACGATATTTTAATCGATGTATTTTATAAAGATTTAAAAAAAACGTTAAGGATAAAATTATCAAATTTCTACGATTTACAATATTCGATAAATATATTACCGAAGCAGTAAAAATCGATAATCGGCAGTTCGAAAAGCAACAAGAAAAAAAAACATTTTACCTTACGGGTTGGATATTTTAAAGCTAATTAAAAAAAAAAGCGCGAAATACCTCCTACCTTTTTCGGAACAATTCCAGGACCTATAAAAATTAGCATTACTTAACGACGAAACATAAGCCAAGTAAAATGTTACAGTTATAATAAAAAAGGGCATATCGCTCGACGATACAAAGCGCTACCAAAAAACGACAAAAAAGTACATTGGATTCTAGTACCAAAAAAACCACCAAGGAATCCCGGTAGCAACCGACAAATCAATATAATTCGCATTCGCAATAACAATAAATAAGGAAAAATATAACAAAAATTAAAAGCGGCCAAAATCCTGTCTTAAACAACAATTAAGCGATAACGTTTTGTTATAACAAGATGGTTAATGGAACATTAAGAATAAAAGGAATTTTTTATTCCTAAACTTTGCTTACGATTACAAAAAAAAAAAGCAAAAACGGTACGAACAGTTAGAATTAAACGCATAAATTAAGAAATATTATGGTTAGGACAAGGCCTTATTGCTAAAAACGCCTAACCGATATAGGAAATTACATGTTATTTACTGCAAACGAACCTACTGCTCTTAATACAAAAAACAACAAAACTACATCTAACGTTACATTACATGCATGTGGCACCAAGGATTCGACTTTCAAAACCAAACCGAAAGCAACTTTAAAAATCAGCGATAGTACCGTTACTTACATACGATAACATTACAAGATACCATCGACATCCTTACAGCAAAAGGAAGTTGGCCTAAAAGTAAAAATTACCCAGAAAAAAATCCGATATGTTATTTTGAAATATGCGACTATAAGATACAAGAAAAATGGATTTATTAGATAATCATAAAAGCAAGACGAAAAACCCTTAATAATTTACAATTTCAGCTGGCATTTACAATTAACTTTAAAAAACAACAAAAGTTTCGAGAAAAAATATAATCCCGATAGAAAAATATGGCCAGGTACGACGTATAGTATTAACAATAGTTTAACAGCCCAAACAGCTAAACGACGGAAACAAACCGCCCAAAAAAAAGCACAATCGAACAAATCAAAAGAAACCTTATTATCTTAAAACAATATAACAAGTTATTCGATATACGTATTATGGAATTAAAAATAACATTATAACGTTAAAAAAGGTACATTAAGTAACTGCAAATAAAGGTTAAGCAGCTGGAAAACCCAAAAAACAAACGCTACCTGTAAAAAAGCTACAAAATAACGGGAACCAAAAGAGTTAACATAAACCCCTTAAAAAAGCTTTATATACAACAACAGAAGTTAATAACGACCCTATTACCTTAAAAATACGAATTAAAACATACTGGTATACCGTAACAGTAGACTACGGAACCTTAGGCGCCAATTATATTATTCCGAAGTTGGTAAATTAGCTTAGATTACCATAGAAGGATAAAAAAAACCCTTACATCGCCGAGAACGCCAAAAATCAGGCATTCGTTTACGACAATGGAAAAATTACACGCGAAATTGATCACCTCGAAATTATTATCCAAGGACAAATCCAGATAATTAACTTCGATATCGTTTCGTTAAGAAATTACGACATAATTTTAAAAAGGCCATAATTATATCAATATAACCCCTTAATCGATTGAAATACTGGCTAAGTAAAATTTACTTTATACCCTATCGACAAGCAAACAAAACGAACGAAATCTTTACGTTCGATTAATAACAGAAAAAATAACAAATGTAAATATAAGGATACGACAAAAACTTTATTACCCAAAAAAATACAACACAAAAAGAAAAAAGGGCATAACAGACGTATTCGACGTATTATAGCTACTATCCGGGCATAACTTTGCGATATAAACGAAATCCTAAAATATCAGCCAGAAAAGCTAAAAGAAAATATGGCTAATGTATTACTACAGTATCGCAAGTACAAATAATTGTTTTAAAAGGAACTCGAAACGAAACTACCAAAATATAGCAAATAAAACCACGAAATTTATCCTTAAGGAAGGCACCTTATCCAAGTTCTACTCCATTTATAACTTAAATGAAACAAAACTTTATACCTTACGAAAATATTTGGAAAACAAACTTTAAAAGAGATGGATTCGACGATCTACATCTTCAACAAAATACCCTATGTTCTTTGTACCAAAAAAAAAAAAAACGGCAAATTACGATTAATAATAGATTATCGGTATTTAAACAGCATTACCGTTAAAAATAAAACACCCTTGCCCCTAATTACCGAAATAAAAAACCGCCTATAAAAAGCCAAATAATTTACCGCTTTAAACCTTAAAAACGGGTATAACCTAATCCGAATCAAACCAGGTTATAAGTAAAAAATAACTTTCAAAACGAAATACGGATTATACGAATATTTGGTTACATTAATAAAACTTACAAACGCACCAGCAACCTTTTAACGGATGGTTAACTACGTATTCCGAAAGTATCTGGACATCTTCGTTATATACTATCTGGACGATATTTTAATTTTTTTAAAATCAGAAAAAGCATATATAGGACACGTTTATCAAGTTTTTCAAGCTTTACAGAACGTTACTTTATTAGTTAACGCAAAAAAGAGTTAATTTTATACACAGGAAATGGAATATTTAGGACATATCATTACTTCGGAACATATCAAGATAAACCCCCAAAAAATTACAGCAATTGCTAAATGGCCAAAACCTACTATAGTTATAAAAGTACAGGTATTTATTAAATTCGCCAACTACTACCGAAAATTTATTAAATATTTCAGCAAAATTACAACACCATTATCGAATTTAATCAAAAAAGGAAACGAATTCCAGTAAATAACGGAAATAAAAAAGGCATTTCAGCAAATCAAGGACGCAATTACTAATGAACCGGTATTAATTATATACGATCCAAATCGCCCAGTTAAATTAAAAACCGACTTTTCGGATTACGCATTAAACGCAGTAATCGGACACCGAAATAATCAAGAAATACTTTATCCAATTACCTTTTATTCCTATAAATTAAAAAGAACGGAATTAAACTATAACATTCCCGACAAAAAATTCATGGCTATTATTAAAGCTTTCCGAAAATTCAAACATATACTTAAAGAAAACCTCCATCAAATTAAGGTCTATACCGATCACAAAAACCTCACCCGTTTCACCATTACACGAAAACTTACAGGACGACAACTACGCTATGCAAAAAAGCTAGCTAAATATAATTTTATTATTATATATTAAAAGGGCTTTAAAAATAAGAAAGCAAACGCTTTCAGCAAACGACCTAATTTAAAGGAAAAATTAATTAAAATCAGCCATAGAATTTTCGATATTACCCTAGAAAGATATTTGAAATTACGACAAATTGTAACAATTAAAGCAGTACCCCCCGACCTACATTAGAAAATTTAACAATATAACGACAGTTTACCCAAAAACCAAAAAATAAATAAAATCCAGGTTCTAGAAAAACATCAAGAAAACTTAATATAAGATATACATTAACACCCACTTTACGGATATCCAGGAATCCACAAAACCCTAAAACGCCTTTAACGCACGTATTACTTTCTTAAAATAAAAACGGCAGTACAAAAAGTTAGAAAATAATATAACGTTTGTACCAAAATCAAGACTTTACGATATAAACCATATAAAAAACTGCAATTACTTTTAATTTCATAACGACTATAAAATACGATTACCATAAATTTTATTACCAAATTTCCCTTATCTGAAAATCCAACGACAGAAATATATTATAACAGCATTTTCGTTATTATAAATCGATTTACGAAATTTTCCTATTTTCTTCCATACCTTAAAAACACAAACGCAAAATAAATAACGTACATATTTTTCCGATACATCTTTAGTATACATAAACTACCAATAAAAATTATCTTAAACAAAAGTATTACATTTACCTTTAAGTTTTAACAAGGCTTTATAGCACAAATCGGTTTAAACTATAAATTATCTAACGCATTCAAACCTTAAACGGATAAACAAACGGAACGTTTAAATTAAACGCTCGAAACTTATTTATAATATTACATCAACTACAAACAAAACAATTAAGTTAAAAAGCTACCAGTAACCTAATTAACTTATAATACCAGCTATTACAAAAATATCAAAACAACCCTAGTAAACGCTAATTTCGGTTTTACACCAAAAATTTACAAGGAAATACGCGATAATGGCCCAATTAATATTAAAGTTATTTTAACATCAAAATAACTTAAACAATTATACGCAAAAATAAAAACAAAACTTGAATTCGTTTATAATTAAATAAAAAAATACTACAACTAAAAAAAGTTAAAAAGACTAACTTTTTCCGAAAAGAAAATGGTTTACCTAACCACCAAAAACATCAAAACCAAACGCCTAAATTAGAAATTCGACTTTAAATATATCGGCCTATACAAAATTATCAAAAAAATCTCAAAAAATAACTATTAGTTAAAACTCTTACCAAAAGTTAAACTCCATCCAGTTTTTCATATTTCTTTACTTAAGTTAACAGCAAACATTATCAAAATTAATATAAAATAAAAAAACGATACGGAAAAAAATGCACCAATATACGAAATAGAAAAAATCCTGGACATACGTAAAAAAAGTAAACTTACCTAATACTTCATCAAGTGGAAAAAACACCCAGATTCCGAAAACACCTGAAAACCCGCCAAAAATCTCATAAACGCCCAGCGCCTTTTAAAGGATTTCCACCAGCAACGCCGGGGTCACCGGCCATAACACCCCAATCGATATTATCAATAATAAACCAGTTAATATTTTCGATACTTAACCAATCCACCGGACCAGAAACCTGTATTAACGCGGTAATACTAACTTCCAAACCCGCCTATTCCCGCCTTTCCTTTTTTTTTAACTTGTCCAATAACTGTAAACCACGCTAAACCATAATAACACCTTTCGAACGTACTAAAGCTTTTTATTTACGCAATCGAATTAAACGAATTAAAACCTTATTTATTTCTTTTTAATATCGCCGTTATATTTTTAAATAACGCCGTTAAAACTTCAAAAAACGTTCCTCCGTAAGCGTCTCCTCCCGTTCGAGGCGTTAGTACTCTCGACGAATGTTCTACAAGGAGGATACCGGCACGCCGGTACCGTCGCAGGAACGACCCCGGGAAACGCATTTTTTACAGCGCGACACATTTTCCATTATTTTACACTTAAATCCTTTAAAAAAACACCAAAAACAAGGCATAACTTCAAACCCAAAATTATCAAAAACCTCCATAAATTTAATACGACGAACAATAGAAAAACGTAACTTACGATAAGTCCTATTATGACGGCTGGGCTAGTTAACCAATTATTAAACCTAGTTGTACGGGTTTATGTTAGCAATGGTACTGTGGGAAACTGAGTAATAACGGGTATATTAGTTACGTCTGGTAATAGCAGATAACCAAGGGTGATCTGGATAATTAAGTTGTATTATAAGCTGGTGTTATTTAAGATTATGGGAAATAATAAGCGTATATATTTTATTTTTGGTTTAAGGCGTTTAAAATGCTTAAACCTTTAAGTTCGTTAAGCTTTTTAAGCGTTATTATATAGCTTAAGGCGCTTAAGGTGCTAAGACTTTTAAGCTTTTTAAGCCGATTACGTAACCTGGGGTTGTTATCGGACCTCGATTCCTGAATTTTCGATTGTTTTTGGAGAAGTTAAGCCTTGTTAAGTCTTAATACAATTTCCTTCCTTTTAAGATTTTTGCCTTTAAAGATTAATTTTGTTTGTTTGTTTTTTAAATAAGTAACTTCCTTTTTTTACTTTTATTTTCTAGTATTTTCGGGGGTTAATTATTATGTTTAGTCGAATTGAAAAGTTCCGTTCTTGTTAACGTATTAACGCTTTTATTCTGGCTGAACGAGTTGCTAGAATTGGTTTTACGATACCTTCTTGTTTTTGCTGTAAAAAAAAAGGTATGGATTATAAGGTTTTTCGTGATTCTGGAAAATGTACGCGTTATATTCGGTACGGAAGTTCTTGTAATATTTTTGGGCTTTCGGAGGCGGAGTATAAAAAACTATTGGATAAGGAGGACCGTTTAAAGTGCGAGGAGGAGCAGGCCAGGGAAACGCTGCGTACCGCCGCTAATAAACTGGATCGTTTTTAAAAACAGCGACGATTGTTTCGTAATCGTAATTTGGAGATGCTTCGTCGTGGTATTAAGGATGCCGAGGTAATAAAAAAGTTCGTTTGTTTGGAAGAAAAATAAAGGGGGTTATTTACCGAAATTGCCGCGTTAACGTAAGCTGCAGCCTTTATTGATTGGTCTGGTATTAATGATATTGATTGGTTTAATCCTGATAACGTAGATTGGGGGGTATTTATGATAGGTTCCGGCGTTATTGGTAAAAGTTTTTAGAAGGCGCTAAGCGTTTATAAGATTTTTGGCGGGCTTTTAGGTGTTTTCCGAATCGGGGTGTTTTTTCCATTTAATTAGGTATTAGGTAAGTCCGTTTTCCTTTCGTATGTTCAGGATTTTTTTTATTTCGTATATTAATGTATTTTTTTCCGTTTCGTTTTTTTATTTTATATTAATTTTGATAATGTTTATTGTTGATTTAAGTAAGGAAACATAAAAGATTAGATGGAGTTTGATTTTCGGTGGTAACTTTAATTTGTAATTGTTTTCCGAGATTTTCTTAGCGATTTTGTATGGGCCGATATACTTGAAGTTAAGCTTTTGGTTTGGTTGTTTGGTTTTGATGTTTTTGGTAGTTAGGTAGATTATTTTCCTTTCGGAAAAGGTTGGTTTCTTTAACTTTTTTTGATTGTAATATTTTTTTATTTAATTACGGACGAATTCGAGTTTTGTTTTTATTTTTACGTACAGCTGTTTAAGTTGTTTTAATGTTAGAATAGCTTTGATATTAACTGGGTTATTATCGTGTGTTTTTTTGTAGATTTCTGGTGTAAAACCGAAATTAACGTTTGTTGGGGTTATCTTAATGCTGTCGTAATAGCTGGTGTTGTAAGTTAATTAGGTTACTGGTAGTTTTTTAACCTAATTATTCTGTTCGTAGTTAATATAATATCGTAAGTAGGTTTCCAGTATTTAATTAAGGCGTTTTATTTGTTTATTTGTTTAAAGTCTGAATACGCTGGATAATTTATGATTTAGGCCGATTTGTACCATTAAACCTTGTTAAAACTTAGAGGTAAACGTAATACTTTTGTCGGAAATAATTTCTGTTGGTAATTTATGTACGTTAAAAATATGTCGAAAAAAGATATATGTTATTTGTTCTGTATTGGTGTTTTTATTATATGGTAGGAAATAAGAAAATTTCGTGAATCGATCGACGATTACGAAGATACTGTTATAATATATTCCTGTTGCTGGATTTTCGGATAAGGGAAGTTTAGTAATAAAATCCATGGTAATCGAATTTTATGGTTGCTATAAAACTGGAAGTGGTTGTAATTTTCCGTATGGTTTATGCCGTAAAGCCTTAGCCTTGGCGTAAATATCGTATTGTTTTATAATTTTCTGTATTGTTGTTTTTATTTTAGGAAAGTAATAGGTGCGTTGTAGTCGTTTTAGAGTTTTGTGGATTTCTGGATATCCGTAAAATGGGTGTTGATGTATATCCCATATTAGGTTTTGTTGATATTTCTTTGGAATCTGGGCCTTGTTTGTTTTCTGATTATCGGGTAGGTTGTTATTATATTATTGAATTTTCTGGTGTAAGTTAAGGGGTATTGCCCTAATCGTCGCAATTTGTCGAGATTTCAGATATTTTTTTAGGGTGATATCGAAGATTTTGTGGCTGACTTTAACCAACTTTTTTTTTAAGTTAGGTCGTTTATTGAAAGCGTTTACTTTACCGTTTTTAAATCCTTTTTGATAGATAACGATAAAGTCGTATTCCGCTAGTTCCTTTACGTAACGTAATTATCGTCCTGTTAATTCTTGCGTAATGGTAAAACGGGTAAGGTTTTTGTAATCGATGTAGACCTTAATTTGATAAAGGTTTTTTTTAAGCATATATCTGAATTTTCGGAAAGCCTTGACGATAGTTATGAATTTTTTGTCGGGAATGCCATAATTTAATTCCGTTTTTTTTAACTTGTAAGAATAGAAGGTAATCGGGTGAAGTATTTTTTGATTATCTCGGTATCCGATTATTGCGTCTAACGCGTAATCCGAAAAATCGGTCTTTAATTTAACTGGGTAACTTGGATCGTATATAATTAATATTGGTTTATTAGTGATAGCATTCTTAATCCGTTGGAATGTTTCCTTTATTTTCGTTATCTACTGGAATTCGTTTTTTTTTCTGGTTAGGTTGGATAATAATGTCGTAATCTTGCTGAAATATTTAATGAATTTTCGATAGTAATTGGCAAATCCAATAAATGCCTGTATTTCTATAACTATAGTAAGTTTTGGCCATTCGGCAACTGTTGCAATTTTCTTAGGGTCCATTTTGATATATCTTGGAGTAATGATGTATTTTAGATATTCTATTTCCTGTATATGGAATTGACTCTTTTCTGCGTTAATTAATAGATTAACGTCCTGTAAAGTTTGAAGAATTTGATAAACGTGTTTTGTATATGTTTTTTTTAATTTTGAAAAAATCAGAATATCGTCCAGATAGTATATAACGAAGATGTCCAGATATTTTCGGAATACGTAGTTGACTATTTGCTGAAAGGTTGCTGGTGCGTTCGTAAGTTTTATTGGCGTAATTAAATATTTATACAGTCCGTATTTCGTTTTGAAAGCTGTTTTTTATTTATGACCTGGTTTAATTCGAATTAGGTTGTATCCGTTTTTAAGATTTAAAGCGGTAAATTATTTAGTTTTTTGTAAGCGATTTTTTATTTCGGTAATTAATAGTAAAGGGGTTTTATTTTTGACGGTGATATTGTTTAAATGCCGATAATTTATTATTAGTCGTAATTTGCCGTTTTTTTTAGGTACGAAAAATATAGGATATCCTGCCGAAGATGTAAATTGTCGAATTTATCCTTTTCGGAGTTTGTTTTTTAGATATTCTCGTAAGGTGTGTAATTCTGTTATATTAAGATTGTAAATAGGATAAAACTTAGGTGAAATGTTTTTTTTAAGGATTATTTCGTAATTTTATTTATTATGTTCTGGTAGCTTCGTTTTAAGTTCCTTTCGAAATAATCGCTCGTATTTGCGATATTGTGGTGGTACATTAGCCATATTTTTTTTTTGGCTTTTCGGGCTGATGTTTTAAGATTTCGTTTATGTCGTAAAGTTATGCCCGGATAATGGTTATGATACGTCGAATATATCGGTTATGTTTTTTTTTTTCTTGTGTCGTATTTTTTTAAGTAGTAAGGTTTTTGTCGTATTTTTATGTTTATATTCGTTATTTTGTTTGTTGTTAATCGAATATGGAGATTTCGTTCGTTTTGTTTGTTTATTAATGGAATATAAAACGAACTTTACCTGGCTAATATTTCAATCGATTAAGGGGTTATATTAATATAACCATAGTTTTTTTAGGATTATATCGTAATTCCCTAACGGAATTATATCGAAATTAATTATCTGAACTTATTTTTTAATAAAAATTTTAAGGTAATTAATTTCGCGTATGATTTTTCCGTTGTCGTAAGCGAATGCCTAACTTTTGGCGTTCTTGGCGATGTAAGGATTTTTCTTATCCTTTTATGGCAGTTTAAGTTGGTTTATTAATTTCGGGGTGATGTAATTAGTATTTAAGGTTCCGCAATTTATTATTACGGTGTACCAGTATGTCCTAATTCGTATCTTTAAAGTGATAAGGTTATTTTTGGCTTTTATCGTCGTATATAAAGCTTTTTTAAGGGGTTTATGCTGATTCCCTTAGCTCTCGTTATTTTGTGGCTTTTTTATAGGTAGCGCTTATTTTTTAGGTTTTCCAGCTGCTTAATCTTTGTTTGCAACTGCTTAATGTGCTTTTTTTAACGTCGTAACGTTACCTTTAGTTCCATGGTACGTATATTGAATAACTTGTTGTATTGTTTTAAGGTAATAACGTCCTTTTTAATTTGTTTAATCGCGTTTTCTTTCGGGCGATCTAATTCCGTTATCCAGCTGTTTAAATTGCCGGACCATTGTTAATATTGCGCGTTGTACTGGGTTATGTCTTTCTATCGGAACCGTATTTTCTTCTGGAATTCCCGTCGTTTATTGGGATTAATCGTAAATGCCAGCTGGAATTATAAATCGTTAAAGGTTTTCCGTGTTGCTTTTATAACTGTTTAATGGATTTATTTTTCCTGTATCTTGTGGTTATATGTTTTAAAGTAACATATTAAATCTTTTTCTGGGCAATTTTCGCCCTTAGGCCAATTTCCTTTTGCTGTAAGGATGTCGATAGTATCCTGTAATATTATCGTACGTAAGTAACGGTACCATTGCTAATTTTTAAGGTCGTTTTTAATTTGGTTTTAAAAGTTAAACCCTTAATATTACATGCGTGTAATACGGCGTTGGATGTAATCTTGTTATTTTTCGTATCAAGGGCAGTAAGTTCGTTTGTAATGGATAGTATGTAATTTCCTATATCGGTTAGGTATTCCTAGTAACAAGGCCTCGTTCCAACCGTAATACTTCTTAATTTATGCATTTAGTTCCAATTGTTCGTACCGCTTTTGCTTTTTTTTTTATAATCGTAAACGAAGTTTAAAAGTAAAAAACTCCTTCCATTTTTGGTATTTAGTTAACTATCCTTTTATGGCAGACTGTTGTTTAATTACTGTTTAGGAAAAGGCCTTGGCCGCTTTTATTCCTTGTTACATTTTTTTCTGTTTATCATTATTACGGATGCGGATTATGTTAACTTGTTTATTACTGCTGGAATTCCTTAGTGGTTCCTCTAGTACTGGGGTTTAATATATTTTCTTATCGTTTTTTAGCAACGCCTTGTATCGTTATGCAACATGTCCCATCTTACCGCAATTATAACACTGTACCTGGCTTATGTCTCGTCGTTAAATAGTGCCAAATTTCATAAGTCCTGGAGCTGTTCTAAAAAAGGTAGGAAGTACCTCGCGCTTTTTTCTTTAATTAACTTTGGAATATTTAACCCGTAGGGTAAAATGTCCTTTTCTTTCTTGTCGCCTTTTAAACTGCCGATTATCGATTTTCATTACTTCGGTAATATACTTATCAAATGTTATAAATCGTAAAAACTTAACAATCTTATCTTTAACATCTTCCTTTAAACTTTTGTAAAATACGTCAATTAAGGTATCGTTTTTATTATTTATTTATCCTGCTTTAGCTATAAGGTTCCTGAATTCCACAGCGTATTTAAAGGTTAATCCCTTTTGGCGCAGTTAAAGGATTTGCTGGGCTGCAATTCATTTTTTATCTGGATTTTCGAAGTTATTTTTAAGTTTTTCTTCGAAATTAATATAAACGGAGAAAATTTCCTTAGTAACCTTTTCCTAATCGGACTTTCCTTTTTCTAGGAAGTTTCTTATGGTAAGTTCGAACCAATCGAAAGCGTTTCTTTTTAAATAAGCTGCAACAGTAAAGATTTGGTCCGCTGGGTCGATAAACCCCTCGAGACGAATATAAACCCGAACCTGGGTTAAAAAGCTTTAAACGTTTCCTTTTCCATTATAAAATTTTGGCTTTTTAGGCTTTATTTTGCAAGTACCTACTGGTACGGTTACCTAATCGGTAAATTATTAAACCATAATTTCGAACTTCTTAACCTTATCTTAAAGCTGCTAAACCGTAAGTTCTTAAATTACAATTGCTTATACGCTAATCGACATAATGGCGATTCGAAATATTGCTTAAAGTCTAACTGTATTACTAAACAAAAGCTTATAACGTGTAACGGCTGGGTTAATTAACCAATTATTAAACCTAATCGTACAGGTTTATATTAACAATAATACTATGGGAAATTAAGTAATAACGGATATATTAATTACGTCTGGTAATAACAGATAACCAAAAGTAATTTAAGTAACCAAGTTATATTACAAGCTGGTGCTATTTAAAACTATGGGAAATAATAAGCGTATATATCTTATTTTTAGCTTAAGGCGCTTAAGGTACTTAAACCTTTGAGCTCGTTAAGCTCTTTAAGCGCCACTACACAACTTAAGGCGCTTAAGATGCCAAGACCCTTGAGCCCTTTAAGCCGATTACGTAACCTGGGGTTGCTATCGGACCTCGATTCCTAAGTCTCCGATTGTTCTTGGAGAAGCCAAGCCTTGTTGGGTCCTAACACCTATCTTTTCGATTAAACATGTTAATTACCAAAAGAAAATGATAATAAGAAAAAAAAGTTACTTATCAAAAGTTACAAACAAACAAATTAATCTTTAAAGGCAAAAATCCTGGAAAAGAGGAAATCGTATTATGGCCCAGTAAAACTTAGCCTTTCTAAACGGTCGGAAATTACAAAAAAACAAACTCCGATCTTAAGCTCGGGTTACGTAACTTATAATCACGGTAAATCCAATAATCAAAAATAATCACAAGTAAGTTAATTACTAGTAATTACCGCAACAACAGTAATCAAAAATAATCACTATAAATTAACAAAAAGGATATATACGCTCGTTACTTTTCATAATTTTAAATAACACCAGCTTGTAATATAACTTAATTACCCAAATCACTTTTGGTTATCTGATATTACCAAACGTAATTAGTATACCCGTTATTACTCAGTTTCCCACAGTACCACTACTAACATAAACCCGCACAACTAGGTTTAATAATTAGTTAACTAGCCCAGCCGTCACAATTATTTTCTCACTGTTATAACCGAATACTTCTAGAATGTCAATTATTATAAACTAAAAAAGCAGTAAAAATGAAATTAACAGCGATTAAAGGTTATTATTATAAAAAAGATAAATTAAAAAAAAGAAATATAAAGTTTGCAATGCGTTTTGATATAATATACGTAATTGTAAAAAACCTACAAAAATGCTTTATAATATAAAATAAGAATTGTTTATATTAATTTAATATATTAATACAAAATGTTAAAAAATAAGCGGCGAGCTGGTAACAAAACGGAGTAAGTATAATAGGTTAATATAAATGAAATAGTTTTATATAAAAAACCAAATATCGTATAATTAAGTTCCGGATTCCGTTTTTTAACTTAAAAAGCTAAGTTTATTTTTATTTTTTATAAATGAGTTTATTTTATTAATATTAAATGATAAAAACTTAAAATAAAGACTTAACTTAAATTAAAATAATAAAGTTTAGTAATTGATTTTTCTTTTTATTATCTTATATTACTTAGTTTAGTTATTTATTAATCAGTTCGAACTTCTTTCCATTTTGTTACTTACTGGATAATATATTTCTTAGTTAGTGCTAGTTCACGCATTAGCTAAACGAAGTAACTAATTCCCGACCCTGCCTTTAAGGGATGAGCGTCAAGAAACAGGTCAGGTTGGCGCGGACAAGTTTCTACTTCGCCTTACATTCCAGAAAAGACGCGTTATGCTCGTCGATCTATCGCGGCCTTGAGACCGAATATTTGTAACGCCAACGTTTATAAGATGTTTATTATGTGGCATCAAGGAATACTTATAGTTCAAATGTTACAGAAGTGCGTTATTGTTACCTTGGGAATTAGGGGGACTTTAAACGCTTAAATCCGTCCCTCCCTTTGCTACGCTGTGCGGCTAATGTCATTTAACTCTTGTCAAGTGGGAGAGGTGCGGGGGTTGTGGGTAACATTTGAGTTCCGTTAGCTTAGCCTCCTAATCTGATGTTGGCTTTGTGTCAAACCGACAATGCAAATTCCCCCAGCCTGCCAGCCGAAACACGTGATCGGGATCCGGGGATCAATGAGCCATCCGATCCGAATCAGGCTTTAACGGATTTAGGACAATAACCTGGAGTTTATGTTTGCTGGGGTTGTAATTGATAGGGGTCGGTCACCGAATAGACCTGCGTGGAGATTAAAAAGGGCGTCTAGGCCGGCGTCGAACTGTTGACTATTGTATACCATACCATTATACTCACCCCTCCTTCTAGTAGAACAGAAAATACAGCGAAATTCATAGCTTATTATCTGTCTTAACACTTATTATCAGCATAACAAGTCATCTTTCATTATGAGCCCAGCTAGAGTAGCCATCACCACCGTCGCCGGCAAGGCCGTTGGCGCTGTTGGATTCGGCATGCTAGGTAAGTAATCAGCTATCTACGGCCCAGAGGCTGAGACAGGCGCCGGTCTGAGCACGCGAGGATGCCAAGCTAAAGTTATGTTCTCTAGGTTTGACGAAGCCTTGGGCCCCTGTCGACTATCCTATTGCGGCCAAGGTTATGAAGACGGCACTAGATCAGGGGGCTAATCTCTGGAACGGCGTAAGTGCGGCCTATGCGGAAGCAACCGCGCCTCCATACTAACCCGCATGCAGGGCATGCACTACGGCACACCGGAGGCAAACTCGCTGCATCTGCTTAAATACTACTTTGACCAGTATCCCGACGACGCTAGCAAGGTTGTCCTCAGCATCAAGGGTGCCTACGGTCCCAGGACCGGACCTGACGGTAGCCCAGAAGGTATCCGCGCCTCCGTCGAGGAGGCCCTCAGAGTGTTGGGTGGTACCAAGACCATCGACATCTTTGAATGTGCGCGGGTCGACCCCAAGGTCCCTATAGAGATCTCTATTGGCACGCTGGTCGAATTGGTTAAGGAGGGCAAGATCGGTGGCATCGGTCTGAGTGAGGTCGGCGCCAACACAATTCGCAAGGCTGCTGCCGTGCATTCCATTGCGGCCGTCGAAGTCGAGATGAGCTTATTTACTCCCGATCCTTTTCACAATGGTGTTGCGGACGCATGCCATGAGCGTGTGTAACCTAAAAAAATAAAGCAGGATGTCCAAAATCAGCTGCTAACGTCATACGCAGTTGGCATCCCCATTATTGCCTACGGTCCCATCGGCCGCGGTTGGCTGGGAGGCGAGATCCGCAAGCTGGATGACCTGCCGGCGGATGACTTCCGGCGCATGCTACCGCGCTTCAAGCCAGAGGTCTTCGAACAGAACTTCAAGCTTGTCGAGGCAGTGGAGCGGATCGCCCAGCGCAAGGGCGTGACAATGGCACAGGTTGCCATCGGCTGGGTGGTCGCCCAGGGCGCCATTCCCATCCCCGGCTCTTCCAGACTTGAGCGGGTTATTGAGAACACTAAGGCCGCGTCACTCACTGACGGGGAGCTTGCCGAAATCCAGAAGATCATCGCCACCTTTCCCATCAGCGGGGAACGCTACGGCGGTGCCCATGAGAAGCTGCTTAATGCTTAGATAGTTTGGGGACCTACTTCTACTCTGCGAGCGGCAGGTACGGTACCCGCACTTTGAGTTTATGTACGCACTTAGATGAGTTACGTAGGTAATCAAAAATTCCGTTCCTATATTCACAACACTCTAGTGTTCATCATGAGTTCTCAAGCGCGTAAGCTCCTGCTTTGACGGATCTTAGCGCCTCATCCGCAGCATTCGCTATCGGAACGGTTTTTTAAAGTAGATAAGAAAGTAATTGATATTATGTTACATGTTACAGCTATGCGACGAAGCATGAAACTGACAACCTCTCGCGTTTCGTGAAATAAGTTAAATAGTAATGTCATAATTAAGCTAATCGCGAAAAGAGATGCAATAAAATGTGGAAAATATAGATTATCAGAGATAATCAAGGCTTTAAAAAGCAGTAGCTAGAAAGTTTTATATATAATATGGAAGCCACTTGCATAGCGGCTAGTCCGCCAAATGGGAGACCTGCAAAATCCCTGAGGCGCTCGGCATCACAGAACTCCTTGGCCAAACCGAAATCGACAGTGTAGAGTATATTTCCGTATTTGCCGATTCCCATCAGGAACTTCTCTGGCTTGATATCTCGATGGAACCACTAAGACCACGTCAACGATGATGCCCGGCTTCATCGAGCGTACGACTACAGTCAATGCGCACGGATTAGACTACACTCTCCTTGCCCCTTCGCCCCCGGGAGTCATTGCCTCCTTGGCACTCCGCCCTCCGTCCCCTGTCAAAGATGCTCCAATCATCCACGAAAGGCTGCGAGGCGTGCTCGGGATATCTTAGTCTTCTCACTTAACTAGGTCGTAACATCGATGCTGATAGTAAAGAACGTAACGCGACGCAGCCCATCTTGGCCCACCCCCGTATCGCCTTCTCTCGCTTCCTCCCTCTATTGGTGACTGTGAATCCGGCCTTTACAAGTCAGGCAGGCGCCAAGAATGTTCCGCTAGCGTGGCAGCGAGCTGGGCTGCTCCGGCAAATACACAACAGTTCTCATGTGCTAAAGTCGGGATACGGTGGAACCTTCTGGACAGGGGTCTTACGGCTATATATAGGGGGGCTTCCCCCTTCAGATATTTAGGAAGGACAGGCGTTAACGGTTATGCCCATTGCTACTTAACAGCTAGTTTCCTGCCTTTCACTCCGTGCTCACCATTTTCCCTGACAACAGTCTGGAATTGAGAGTGAGGAAGTAGAGCAGGCCACTCAGGTAGGACAATATTTCGCTCACGCAGGTCAAGTGACTGATGGCTCGTGTAGCCTGAACAACAGTGAACAGTTCCCAAGCGTCGGCACATCACTGCCTCCTCAGCTGAAGCTCGAGGGGCAAGAGCAAGCGCTTCTACCCACGCGATTGCAGAAACGGGCGGACCGGCGGCGGCGGCGACGGCGACACAGCGAACACCAACGAAAGCGGGCGCGCTTAACGCGGGAAACTTGGCCCTAATTGATTGCCACTCCCCGAAAGGGTATTGGGGGGAGCGGGTGGGCGCGTGTCATAATCAGCGATTATCGGTGGTGACCGTGATGGTTTCCCATGTTTCCTCGCCCGGAGAGACTACCCCCAACCACTTTAATACGGCACATGTAGAATATCACACCATTGAAGCATTGGTAAGGACGGAGAGAGCGGCACTATTGGTTGCATGGAAGCCACTTCTCCAGGGCCAGTCTATCCTACCTGGCCGATTGCTTCCCCCCTTTCCCCGTTGGGTCCCACCTGATCCGCCTCACCGGTAAGCATTCTCTGGTGACCACGAGATGGGTAAACCTGCTTATGTGTCAGACCCTTTGAGGCGTAGCGTAATGCTTCGAGAAACGATAGCATTCCGCATGTAGCGATAGAAACGGGCGATTACTTACGGCTTTGGCTTGTCGTCTGCACTTTTGTGGTGCGTGAACTTGATAGACATAGCCAGGAAGTCCTCGCCGGTTTCCGGGTGGCACACGACCATCAGTAGGATGTCCTCGTAACAGAATGCCTTTGGGCGTCCTCGGCTCGCGCTTTCTTGCGAGATCGTCTCTTCCAACAGCCTGGAATGCTCATCAGGTGACTTGTCTTCGTCGCTAGGGGCACTCCCGAGAGCTTTCCGGGGAAGAACTCCTCCAAACGCCCGTCCTTGCCGCTCTTTCTCCCACCCTCCACGAACTCGGCCGACCACGCCCCCGTGGAAGCGCGGCCGAGGTAGCACCCCGACAGCTGAATGCGAGGCCTCTCCCAGGAGAAAATGCCGGTGTTTGCTGTATGCGGTGGGGTGCCTAGAACCGTGGGGCGACTTTGACCCAGAGCCATCCTAGAGGTTCGCGTAGTCGGCCAATGAGCAGTCGTCGTGAGCAAGCGGTTGATGGGATCGTGGTGGAAGTGAAATACCTTGGAGGGTGGGCCAAACCAAAAGAAGTCCACAGCGTCTGGCCACGAGTACTTGGCTACAAGTCTGGTGTAAAGAAAAAGATGCATGGCCGCACACCAACCGGGCCTGACCATCAACTGGTGTACGGTTCTGTGTATGATTGGGTTGGCTTGCAGCTAGGGCGAGATGGCTCTGCTGTTGCACTCGATTGCCGCGCTGATTGGAAGCCCTTGTATTCAGTCTCTCTGCCTGCTGCACCTTCTCCTCCAGCTATTAGATCGATCTCGACCTGCCCCTCCCTTTAGGGGTTTTGGCCCTCGCCTCAAGTTCCATAATCTTGGTTTCCAGCGCCTTCTCCAGCGCCGTCCTGCGTTTCAAGCTCCTTGCAGAGGGGTGTTCTGTGTCACCTACAGGGTTGGACCTATTCAACCTTGCGTTAATAATTTATCTACGTCAAAAATATACCGGAAAAAGATATATATTATTTGTTTTGCATTTGTATCGTTATTATATAGTGCGAAATAATGAAATTTCATAACTCGATTAACAATAACAAAGTTATTATCGTAATGCAAATTTATTATTAAACTTTTAGTTAAGAAAAATTCAATAATAAAATTTATAGAAACCAAGTTTTATAGTTGCTGTAAAACTAGAAGTGGTTGTAATTTTGCATATAATTTATATTATGAAGCCTTAGTTTTAGCGGAAACGTTATATTACAGTTTAAAATTTTATGTTGTTATTTTATGTTTGGAAAATAAGACATACGTTATAACTGTTTTAAGCTTTTGTAGATTTTTGAATATTGATATATTAAATATTAAAATACATCCTATCATACTACGCCACTAAACGGACCAAACCACCGAACGGACCAATTTTATCAATATACCAACAATCTAACTTTAATTATAAATTTCTTAATATTAACAATATGGAATGCCTTATAAAAAAATCTAAAATCAACTTGGCCGTTTAAACTAAAAAAAACGAAACCCCAAACTTAACTTTAAAAAGTTACATTTTATATATAACGTTCTCGAAACGACTTTAAAAGCCCGATATTATAGTCGATACGCCTAAACCGATATTACTTTTAATTTACGAAAATTAACGGTAATTGAAAAAGAATCAATTATTAAACGGATTCTTGACTTAAATACGCGAACGTTTCTTATCCGGTTTTAACATGTTAAGATTATAGCGAATTTGTTATTAATTTAACGCGTTACACAACGGATTAGGGTTAATTAAACGTCGAGATTTATTAAACGGCAAAAAGAATTCCAAACGCGTTTAAATCGAAAAATCGATTATTAAAAAGTAATATGTAAAAATCTAAAAGTATTTCGTAAGTGGTTTAAGTTTGTTCTGTTACGACCTAACGTCTCGGACGTCTTGGTAATTCAAAGAAATAATCGCAATAACGCTATAAATAGCTAAAGGAACTACGCTATAAATGGCTAAAAGAACTACGCCATAATCGGAACGGCTCTATGTACTAAGATAAAGCGGGATTTAATAAAATAATATGGCCCTGGATGTTAAAGTATAGCCATTTAATTATGCGGTATGGCCTTAAATAACTATATAAAGCTATTTAAAGCGCGGTTTAAATATATAATAACGATCGTCTTTTATTTCTTAAATTTAAAAATAACAATTTATAATAATATTTAATTACGCAAAACGTATTTTGTTATTATTAAACGTAATAATACAGATTTTATTATTTAATATTTATAATTTATTTATTAATATAAACCATAGGTTTAAAGTTTAATAATTAAAAACCCCTTTAATCGTTATACGTTATAAGCTTTTATTTAAAAAAATCGTTGAACCTTAAATAATATTTTAAATATTATATTAATTAACAATTAAAATAATGTTACCTAATAGTTTCAAAATCGGATTAACTAGTTGGAATTTATTATTTAGTAACTTACCATAATTACGGAAATTACGGTACGCGTCCAAATTTTACGAATTAAAGCAAATAAATCTTAGCCGTATAACGGAAAAAGAAGTATTTAAAACTTCTTAACTTAAGTTCGAATTTATTTATACTTTTTAGGAATCGACGACTTAGCAAAAAAAATCCTTACCGTTATAACTTTCCTTATAGAAAATACCTTTAATTAATTTAAACCCGTAATAACAAACTACCTGGAAAATGCGGAAACCGATAAAACTTATTTACTAAAAAAGATTTTATTAATTACGCCAAATTCGAAAATAAACTTAAAGTAAATTTCGATAATCCCGATAAAAAATATATAGCAGCATAACAAATTTTATATTTACGATAAACCAAACCAATATTTAAATATGTAATAACATTTCGAAGCCTTATAACTAAAGCCGGCTAGATAAATAATAACGATAACAATTTAATTAACATATTTTATAACGGTTTAAAAAAATGTTAAAAACGAAATTATTAAATTCGAACAACTTAATATTTTTGACAGATATATTACGGAAACCGTTAAAATTAATAACCGATAATATAAACAACGTTATAAAAAAAGGACAGTTTATCTTACGAACGGGATAGCATAAACCTAATTAAGGAAAAAACGTAATATATCTTTTACGTTTTATAAAATATAACTAGAACTTATAAAATTAAAAACGACTTAACCACGAAATTTAAGTTAAGTTCAATATTATAATTATAACAAAAAAAGATATTTAGCACGTAAGTACAAGGTACCAGAAAAATCTTAAAAGCATATATATTAACAGCCAATACCTAAAAGAACCCTACAAAACAACAGATTAAAAAAAGCAATCGTTATATTGCGCCCCCGAAAAAAATCCAAATTTAAACGAAAAATTCCAATAAGAAATAAAAGCAACCAAAGCGTTAACATTATTAATAATCCGATAACAAGTTACGGAATAAACGGGATAAAAAAGCCTAGTTAACATAAATTTAATAACCTCTCGGAACTTAACAAAACAACAAGCCATTAAACAATAAATTTAAAACAATTAAAAATAGGTAAAATATTTATTACTAAAAAAACCCAAATATTATAAGTTAATTTACCTAATATATTACGTACGACGTAATTACATAATCGATAAAAAATAACAACGATATATCGTACGACGTATTAATAAAATATAAAAAAAAAGCTTTAACTTTTTTAAAATAAAAGAAATAAATACGACTAACGATAATATTCATATCTCCGCATTTTCGCATCACAAAACGAAATTAATACATTCGTAACCCGATAAAGTTAACCTAAAAAATATTATTTACATAACGATTCTTTATATTATTACCAGTAATATAATATAACGAACCTGTTATATATCCACCTGGAGGTATGAGCAATATCCGAAAAGGGTCTTGATTTGCAGGTAACAATAAGGCGAAGAATGGTTTAATGTGTTCGTTAAAAAGATTTAAGGTACTTTTTTTTCAAATAAAGAACGGTGCAGTTATTTTTGGTTAAGAGCTTAAATTAATAGCTAAAAAGCGAAACTATTTAAAGGTTATTTACATAGGAAACTAGTTCTTTATATATCCATCTTTCTTTAAGTAAATATGTCGTGGATCTATATGATTTACCATAATTTACTTTACTTTTCCTAAATTACTTAAATTATCTTAAATTACTATTCCTGGGCTAAACCTTTAAGGTCCGAAATTTATCCGTTCCTGGGCCTAGAGGAAAACTAAAAGGGTTTTTTTAAAGAGCTTTTAGGGTTCGTAACATTATGTCCCTTTTTTAAGGATCTTTATCCTAAAGATAAAACGGTAAATGGTTCCTTTTGTTAAAAAAATCTTGAATTTCCTAATATGCCCTTATAATATTAAGTCGTATTCAAAAAAAAAAAGGAAATTTCGTTTGAATTAACATAAGACGCGTAATAACCGCGCAAATTATATTAAGAAGTTTAGTTCGGAAATTAATTTCTGTTTAAATTGTATTTGTTTAAAAAAAAACGCAATTATTTTTATATATTTAACTTTCCGAGTTGTAGTTACTGTACCCGTTATTAACGTTTATTTTGCGACGTGTTAAAAATAAATTCGCTGGTAAAAATTAAGAAGAAGTGCGATCGATTACAGAAAAAGCAGCGCGAAATTAAAGATAACTTCCTGGTATACCAGGAATCCTCCGAAAAAAAGATGGATAAATTACGTTAACGCTAAAAAAAGGCATTTCGTCGTCGAAAAGAAAAATCCCAAGAATTTATTGGCCGATTAAAACGTTTGCGCTTTCAGCAGGACGTTCTGAAAAAAAAGGCTCTTGCTATTTTAAAGAAAGGTCATAAATTGGATCAGTTGGAAAAACAAGAAAGGTTAAAAGAAAAGCGGCGACAGGTAGAAATGGAGCAAGTACAGCTTGTTTCCGAGATAGATACCATAGCAAAAACGTTTACTTCCTTCAACTGGGACGCCGCAGGGTTGGACTTGGGTAGGGGGCCTTTATCGCTTGCAACCTTGGCTACGTTGAAGACGGTCGGTCAGGGTTCTGGCAATAGAACGCCTTAACCAGGTCCTTCACGTTCGTCAGGTAGTTAAATGGTTCCCACGTGTTTTCTTCGTATAAGTAACTTTCCCACTTAACCAGGTACTAAATTTTGTTTTTGATTATTCTGGAATCCAGTATTTTTTCGACTTCATACTTGTCGGTATTATCTTTTAGTTCGAAGTCTTTTTTTAACGGGACGTTTTTCGGTACTGGTTTAAAAAGGGAAATATAAAAAACAGGATATATCTTTATTATCTTAAGTAATAATAATTAATAGTTAGTTTTAAAAATAACTTCGTTAATTTTAAAAAAGCCAAGTTTTTTAAAATCGAACTTGTCACTGGGCCTTTTTGTTTTAATTTGTAAAATGTTCGAGGTTACATTAGGTTTCTACCGCAGTAAATAAACCTTGTTTTCTTTCGATAAAATTAATTCCTTAATTTTTTTTTGGTTATAATACTAAATTATTCGTTATTAGAAAAATTATAGCTTAATTCGTAAACGAGCTTGTATCGTCTTAATTTTTATAACTATCGTTTCTATTCGTAATGTAATTATAATAATTACAAAAGCCTTGCTTAATAATTATTTTGAACGTTATGTTTTTACATCGTGTCCGTATATTGCTATATAAAGAGATACGCCCATATCTTTGTTAATGGAAATATTATAAGCTATTTAAGCAAGTAATAAAAGCTTTACCTAGTTATCTTACTGGTAATTAACATAACTTCTAAAATATTATTCCAGGGTTTGGTTTAATCGTTCGGTTTATCCATTTATTTATGGATAATAGGCTATAGAAAATTTAAGCTTAATACCGATTTGTTTAAAAAAATTAATACCAAACTTGGAAGTAAATAACTTGTTTTTGTTGGAGATAATTTTCTCTGATATTCCGTATTTGTCGAAATAATATCGTATAAAAACGTAAGTTAATTATTCTGCTATTATATTTCCTTTAAAAAATAAGAAGTATTTATATTTGGTAAATCTATTAACGATTACCCATATTCCATTATATTCGATTTCGGTAACGGGGTCCTTCGATAGGGATAAACCGATAATAAAATCCCAAACGATGGTGTTCCATATTTTGTCGGGAATGTTTGTAAGTTGTAATAGGCTATAAAGCTTATATCGGGCTGCCTTTGCCTTATTATAAATATTGCAGTTTTTAATAACTTGTTTAATTACCCGGCGAAATCCAGAGAAATCGTATTTTTCTTTTAGTTACCTAGTAATCTTAAAGATTCCTTAATATCTATATAAGGGGTTTTCGTAAAATTCCTTAACGAACTGCTTTTATTGTTTCTTTAGTATATAAACCTTACCATAATACAAAAGTTAATCCTTAAATTGCCTTTTTAATTATTTTACTTTTTTCCGTTTGCTTAAATCGTAAAAATCTTTAAACTGTACTAAAAGTTTCGATATAGGTTATTTTAAAATTACGTATAGTTATAAAATGCCATCTTCCGCAACCTGTAACATCTACATATGGCGTTTTGGGATCTTGGAATCGTAATTACCTTTACGATTCAAAATATCCGTTTGGACATTTTCCTTACCTTTAATATAGTAAATCTTAAAGTTAAATTTTAACAAAAAAATCATCTAAGTTTCATATCGTTTGTTTAGTTTTTATATTTTCATAAATCGAGTAAGATTTTTGTAATTAAAGTAAATATCGAAAGGTTTTTTCGTTTTATTAAGGAAAAATTCCTATTTTTTAAGGGCGTTAATAATTACCAGTAACTTTTTATTATAAATCGGATATTTAAGTTTTGCATCTCGAAATACCTTGGAATAATACGTTACCGGATACCACTTATTATTATCTTTTAGTTGTTCTAAAACGGCATTTAGTGCGTAGTTTAAGGCGTCTGTTTTTAGGTATTTTTTTTTGTCTGGATTAGGTATCCTTATAATGGATTTATTAGTAATTGCGTTTTTTAATATTCGGAATGTTTCCTTGGCTTCCTTTGGAAGCTTAAACTTTTTTCTAACGTATTTCTTAATAATAAATTTCGTTAATAGTCTGATTATATCTTCATATCTTTTAATTAAGCCGCGTATATAACCCGTAAATCTTAAGATTTGTCAGATGTTTATAACGGTTGCCCTGTTAGGAATGGGCCAATTCTTGACTATTTTCAATTTGGAACGTTAAATTTGAATTTATCCGGGAGTAAGTGTAAATTCCAAAAAGTCCAGTTTTTATGTATGCCATATATTTTTAACTGGATTAATTCGAATGTTCGCTTTATCTAATATCTTAAGTACTTAGGTAACGTATTTTTTGTGCTTCTTTAACGTTTCGGAGTAAATAAGAATATCGTCGAGGTAGACAAATACGAATTTGTCCAGAAATTATTTAAAAGTAGTTATAACCAGACGTTGGAAACTTGCGAGAACGTTAATAAGTCCCATTAGTATAACTTTATACTTATAAAGTCCATGTATTGTTTTAAACGTTGTTTTCCATTTTTCGTTTTTGGTTATTTTAATACGATAATAATTATCGCGGAAATTTAATATAATAAACCATTTGATTTTATTAGCATTTTTTCTTAAGGTATTTATAAGGGTTAAAAAATATCCGTTTTTAATCGTAATATTATTTAACTGTTTGTAATTAATTACTTTTTTAAAAACCGGGTTTCCGTTTTCGTTAATTTTTTGCTTGCCGTTTTTCGTTTTCGGAACTATAAAGACGGGGTAACCGGCGGGAAAATTAAAAAGCTAAATATACCTTTTTTTAGGTTTAACTATATACTTTTTCATAAGGTTTTTAACTTTTCTAAGTTCATGTAATAAATTTTGTAAAATTTGGGATAATGTTTTTTCTTGATAGGTATCCGATAATCCTATTAACCATAAGAAGGCAGCTTGTAATCTTTTTTATTCTTAAATATTTTTTTATATCTTTTGTATTTTTAGAGTATTACAGCGTCTTAATCTAAAACCCGTATTTCCTTAATAATATAATAAATCTTTTAATCTTTTTTATTTTCCCAGGAAAATATTTGTTTTTTTCAGTTAATGCTTAAATTATTAAAACGAAGCTATAGTATTTTTAAGATGATATCGTATTTTGAAATATCGGTTATATTAAGGATAATCCTTTTTAAATATTTTTATATTTTAACTGGAAATTCCTTTGTTTCCTTAAAAATTCGACCGTTTTTGTAGGTAAATAGGCTTTTATTAACGGTACGTAATTTGTAAGATTGTAATTTGTACCTTTAAGGAATTTGGTATTTTTCTGTTATAGCGAGTAAGATAAAGTTACTTTCTGCGCCTAAGTTAATTATTGCTTTAAATGTTTTGTTTTCATAATGTAATAAAATCTTAATTTAACTTTTAAGTTCTGTTTTGGTTTTATATAAGGTTTTGTATCGGCGGGCTTTTCGATGCCTTAGTTTCGAAAGCTTTTAAAGTTTTTTGATTAATAAAGTTAGGAACGTTTCTATTTTCGGGCTTTTCTAACCGTATATTTGAAATAATAATCGTCCGTGCATTTAAACCAAGTTCGTCTGCTATATTAACATTAAAATTCTGGAACTATATAAACTTGGGTTGGTTTTTTTTCCTTGGGCGAAAGGAAACTTAATTAGGCTATATTTTTTCGTAGATTTAATTTTGCTACTAGGGCCTTATATATTATATATAGTATGGGTAAGTAATATATGTATCCTTATATTATAACCCTTTGGTTTTGTTTTAATTTTGGATATAAGTAATAAAACTTAAGGTATTTTAGTTATTAAAAAGTTTCAGCGTATTTGTATTTATTATCTGGTTCAGTAAATATTTCCTTATCTTAACCGGGCCAATAATTGTTATTTTTTTTAATTCGTAAATAAGTTAAATAGCTATAATTATAATAAGCGGAAAAGTTAAAAAGGTCATAATTGTTTGTCTGTTATGTTTTAGTGTTATCGGGTTTTGGATGTACCGTATATTCGGGAAGCTTACAAAGCTCGGGAGATAACTATCCGTAATTGCTAGGGTTTGGCCGTAATTGGCCGTTTTCGTCGTAAATCTTGCATTTCTGCTTATTTAAATAACAGACGTATCTTAATTTTATAACTATCTTGGAAGTTGTTTGTCCGTGATGATATTTGCAGGCTTTAGTAATTTAATTCTGGCAAGTTAGATAACGCTTGTATTCTGGGTTACCGTTCTAATCCTTATTTATCGTGGCAATAATGAATTCTTGCTGGAACGAGACGGTATTAACTTTTTTTTTCTCTTTTTTTTCGTTATTTAATTTATATTTTACTATTCGTATTTTCTTTTGAAACTTTTTTTGAGGTTCTTTTTGAAATTAAGGAATTCCTCCTTTTTTGGTATTTCGCTTAACTAAAAAACGATATTCGCTTTTGTAATAACCCTTTTTGCCACAGTTAAAATATTTTATATTGGATTTATTTGTCTTGGGATTTTTCGAAACTAAGCTGGCTTTTTTTAAAAATCTGTCCCTTTTTTTTAAATTCGGTTATTCGAATTCTTATCGTCCTTTTGCTTGTTAAATCCTTTTTTTTCGAGGTCTTTGTCGAAAGTGCGTCGATTGGCAATAATAACCTGGTTTATATATTCCTTAAAAAATCCTGTTTTGGGTACTTTGTATATTTCGTTTTTAACTTAAAGCTTTAAGCTATCATAATATAAGTAAAACAATATACTTGCAAGCAGTTACGAAATAATAACCAAGCGATTAAATTCGGTCATATACTTTGCTGCTAACTTAAGCTATCGTAGCAAATGCAGTTGTTTTACTGCATATTATTTTTTATCGGTATTTCCAAACAAAGCTTGCATTTTATTTTCGAAATGTTTATAATCGCCGAAGATATAATTTGTAGCGTCCGATAAACTTCTAGGATAATTTTTTAGGTAATCTTTCAGGATTAGCTTAAATTATAAAAGGACTTTTCCTGCAAGTACTTAAGAAATAACTAATACTTTCTGGTAATTTTTTATTAAAAAGTTCTAGTAAAACTTAAGATAAATCCGGGCCTGGATTAGGAATCCTTTTATATCTATAAATCCGTTATAAGGTTTAAAAGTTACAAGTTTATAACCTTTAACCTCTGGCATTCCATAATATCCAGAAAGTGAAATAGTAATTTCGCAATAAAGGTCGGAAGTAAACAAAGGTAGTACGGAAACCTTCTCCTTCTCCTCTCGAACTAATCGAATACTTTCTTTTTCTTTTCGGGCAAATTTAGCATTTTCCTTTTTTAAAACCTGGATTTTTGTTGCTAAGAAATCCAGTTTTTCGTCTATAATAAGTTTTTTTTCCTTGCCCTTAAATTCTGGTTTTTCGGTTACGGGCTTTTCCTTTTTATAATCCTTTTCTTCCTTTAAATCGCCTTATACTTTAATAATTTCTTTAGGGACCAGGGTAAGTTGTTGCTAAAAAGAAAAAAAACCGGCTTAAGCTCGAATTATAAAAGGCGCCATATTGTCGATAAGTTAAAGCACTTTTTTAATAAAAGGTAAATCGTTAATTCTAGTTATTAATCCTTTACTAACTAATAACGAAAATCGAATATATTATCTATCTTTTAAACGTCGTTTTGTAATATGGTTTTTATTAAATTTAAAAAAACTTATGCCTAACTGGGCCTTAAATTATTCGTCGGCTATTAATCAAAAAGCTATCAAAATGTAACGAACCTGTTATATATCCACCTGGAGGTATAAGCAGTATTCGAAAAAGGTCTTAATTTGCAGGTAACAATAAAATAAAAAATGGTTTAATATATTTGTTAAAAAAATTTAAGGTACTTTTCTTTTAATTAAAAAACGGTACAGTTGCCTTTAATTAAAAACTTAAATTAATAACTAAAAAACGAAACTATTCAAAAGCTATCTACATAAAAAATTGGTTCCTTATATATCCATCTTTCCTTAAGTAAATATGTCGTGGATCTATGTAATCTACCGTAATCTACTCCACTTCTCCTAAATCACTTAGATCACCCTAAATTACTGTTCCTGGGCCCAGAGGAAAACCAAGAAAGGTTCCTCCTTAGAGAGCTTCTGGAGTCCGTAACATATAATTATCAAATACTAAAAGAATTAATGTATTATATAGTAATAATAACAATACAGCAAATAATCAGTAATTTATAATTTAATTTCACATTTACCACGGATTCCGAAAAACAATAAAAACTTAAAGAAAAAGTTTAAAAACTAGCAGAAAAGTTAATTTAATACAACATATAACACCAAACTAAACAGATAGTACCCAAACGTAAAATAATTAGCCATAATTATAAAATACGTATTATAAAAATAAAAACATAAATCAAAATGCAAAACAAATAAATCGCCTATTTACGAAAAATTAACAAAGAACTAACAAATCGAATTAAAAAATTTACAAATATTATTAAATACATCGACGACATAGTAATTAACTATAACGAAATTACGACATAAACCAAATCTCTAAAAAAAAACGCTACCTATAAAAAAGCCTCAAAATAACAAAAACTAAAAGTAATAACAAAAACTCTCTAGAAAGGTTCTAAATACAGCGACAAAAATAACGAATAACCCTATTACGTTACAAATATAAATTAAAACGTATTAATATACCGCAATAATAAACTGCAAATCATTAAACGTTAATTATATCGTACCAGAATTAATAAACGCCTTTAAACTACTATAAGGAAATCAAAAAAACCTTTATATCGTTAAAAACGCCGAAAAACAGGTATTTACTTACGATAATAAAAAGATTATACGAAAAATTAATTACCTTCAGATTTTCGTTAAAGAAAATATTTAAACCGTTAATTTCGATATAATCCAGTTTAAAAGTTACGATATAATTCTTAAAAAACTATAGTTATATTAATATAACCCTTTATTTAATTGGAATACTAACTAAATAAAGTTTCCTTTACGTTTCATTAATAAAACAAAAACCAAAAATTTTTATATTCGATTGGACCAAAAAAAAAAAAAACAAATGCAAACATAAAGATATAACAAAAACCTTACCACCTAAAGGAACAAAATATAAAAACAAAAGAGCATAACAAACGTATTTAACGTATTATCGCCACTATCCGGATACAGCTATGCGATATAAACGAAATCTTAAAAAACCAGTCCGAAAAGCCAAAATAAAAAAACATAACTAATATATTACCACAATATCGTAAATACAAGCAATTATTTAAAAAAAAGTTAAATACGAAATTATTTAAATATAATAAATAAAATCATAAAATAATTTTTAAAAAAAGTACATGACCAAAGTTTTACCGTATTTACAATCTAAACGAAAAAAAACTATATACGTTCCGAAAATACCTAAACGATAAACTTTAAAAAAAATAAATCCGCCAAATAATATTTTTCGCCAAATACCTTATATTCTTTATATCTAAAAAAAACGGGAAATTACGATTAATTATAAATTACTAATACCTAAACAGTATTACTTTAAAAAACAAAACATTATTATCCTTAATTATAAAAATAAAGAATCGTTTATAAAAAACTAAATAATTTACCGTATTAAACCTGCAAAACGGATATATCCTTATTTATATTAAAGAAAATACAAATAAAAAACAATATTTAAAACGAAATACGGATTATACCCATGGAACTAATAAATACTTTAACGACATCTTAATCTTTTTAAAAAAATTATATAAAAAATACGTTTATACGATTTTATAAACTTTACAAAATATTAACTTATTAATTAATACAAAAAGAAGTTAATTGCAGATATAAGAAGTTAAATACTGTAAATATATTATTACCCTAGGTTACATGATAATAAATCCTAAAAAAATTGCAGTAATCACAAAATGGAAAAAACTTAATACTATTAAAGAAATACAGGCCTTTTTTAAATTTGCTAATTATTATAAAAAGTTTCTTAAAACTTTAACGGAATTACTATACTATTAACGAACCTAATTAAAAGAAAACGATAATTTAAATAAATAAAAGAAACAAAACGAACCTTTTAAGAAATTAAAAAAGCTATTACCAAATAACTAATATTAATTATATATAACCTATAATAATTTATCAAACTTAAAACCGACATATCAAATTATGCTTTAAAAGCAATTATCGGATATAAAAATAACAATAAAATATTATACCTTATAACATTCTATTCCTACAAGTTAAAAAAAACAAAATTAAATTATGTTATACCTAACAAAAAATTTATAACCATAATATACGCATTCCGAAAATTCAAGCACATATTACGAAGCAACATATACCAAATTAAGGTTTACATAAATCATAAAAATCTAACATAATTTATAACAACCAAAAAAACTAACAGGACAATAATTACGTTACGTAAAAAAACTTACTAATTACAACTTCGTTATTATCTACTAAAAAAACTTAAAAAAACGGCAAAACGGATACCTTAAGTCGACGACCTGATTTAAAAAAAACTCACCAAAATTTAACATACGATTTTTAATATTAAAACAAAAGAATCCCTTAAAATACGACAGATTACAACCATCAAGTAACAACAATCTATTAATCTTTATATAAAAATACGACAATATAAAAAAAAACTACTAGCAAAATAATAATACAAAAAATAACAAATACCGGAAAAATACTAACAAAAACTAATACGACATATATACGAACATTAATTTCACGGTTATTTAAAAATAAGCAAAATATTTAAACATTTACAAAAAATATACATATTTTTTTATATAACAAAACAAATAAAAGAAATATTACGATAATCCAATATATACAACAAAATTAAGTTACGACGATATAAATCTTACGGAAAATTACAACCTTTACTAATTACAAAACAACTATGGAATTTAATTATATTTAACTTCATTACGAAATTACCATTTTCAAAAAACCTTACTACAGAAATACGCTATAACAGCATTTTTGTAATTGTCGATCGATTTACAAAATTTTCTTTTTTTTTACCATATAACGAAAAAACAAATACCGAACAAATAACATATATTTTCTTTAAATACATTATTAATATATACATATTACTTATAAAACTTATTTCGAATAAAAAGTTATATTTATATTAAAGGTTTAATAAGGCCTAATAATACAATTAAACCTAAATTATTAATTATTAAACGTATTTAAACCTTAAACAAACGGTTAAACAAAAATAACCGAACCAAATATTAAAAGTTTATTTACGATATTATGTTAATTATAAACAAAATAATTAAGTTCACAAGTTACCTATTACGGAACTTAATTATAATATATATTATTATAAAAACATTAAAACTACTTTTACAAACGTTAATTTCGAGTTTATATCAAATATTTACAGAAACGCATATAACGAACCAGTTAATATAAAAATTATCCTTACAACGGATACATTTAAATAATTATATTAAGAAATAAAAACAAAATTACAATTCGTACGATAACAAAGACAAAAATATTATAATAAAAAAATTAAAAAAATTAACCTTTCAAAAAAAAGATAATATATCTTACTATAAAAATATTTAAACCAAACAACCAAATTAAAAATTAAACTACAAATACATTAATCCCTACAAAATAATCTAAAAAATATCGGACAACAATTACGAACTAAAACTACCTCCCAAAATTAAAATACATTTAATTTTCTACGTTTTCTTACTTAAATTAACAATAAATACTATTAAAGTTAACACAGGATTTAACGAAAAAATCTAAAAAATATATTAATTTACGACCCCCCAAAAAATACTAAATATACAAAAAAGAATTTATTTAATATCTTATTAAATAAAAAAATTACTTAAATTCGGAAAATACATAAAACCCGCTAAATACTTTATAAACACTTAACGGTTATTATGGAACTTTTATTAACAACGCCGGAAATATTAACTAAAAACTTTTAATTAAATTAATTAATAAACGGCTAATCGATATTTTTAATACCCGACTAATCTATAACCGGAATTAACGTTAAAATAAATGCAAACGTATCTAATTTTATACGTTGTTGTTTTTGCTTTTCTTATTTCTTTAATTCGTTAAATAACTGTAAGTTATAACGAATTATTTCAACATTTCGTATACGAAACTATTTCTTTTAACGCTTTAAACGTTAAAAACGATTAATTGCTTTATTTATTTTCTGTTACGAACGTAAAAGTTATTACTTAACTAGAATTTCCTTATGCGTTAAACGTTCGGATTTTTAAATAATATTATACAAAAAAAAAAGGATATACCGGATTTATTATAAACACGTTAATAAAAAACGCAATTATTACAACGCGATAAACCTTCGGATATAATATATATTATATAATTACGAAAACAATAAAAAACAAGGCATAATTTCGAAACTTATTTATTAGATATAAAAAATAAGCTTGATACGTTTCTTTTTACGATTACGCTTACGAAACTTAGCCGGACGTTTTTCTGTAACGACTAAGGAAGTTCTCAACTATTAAACCTTAAACGTGCGGTTTATATTAGCAGATAAATCGTAAATACTAAGTAATAAGATCTGTATTGTTACGTTTAATAATAACAAAATACGTTTTACGTAATTAAATGTTATTACAAACTGCTGCTTTCAAATTTAGGAAATAAGTAACGATCGTAGCTATATATCTAAATCGTACTTTAAATGGCTTTATATAACTATTTAGTCCTATACCGCATAACTAAATAGCTATGCTTTAACATTTAAAGCCATATTGTTTTATTAAATCCCGCTTTGTTTTGGTATATAAAACCGTTCCAATTGTAACGTAACTTTTCTAATTACTCATGGCGTTATTACGACCGTTTTTTTAAATTACCGAAACGTTCAAAACGTTAAGTCGTAATACGATCTTTTTTTTTTAATTTTCGTTTTCGAAAATTTGTTCGTAATTTTATAATAAATGTATTCCTTTTTTCTAATTATATTATTATAGAAAAACGTCCGGTTAAGTTTTACAAGCGTAATTGCAAAAAGGAACGTATTAAGCTTGTTTTTTATATCCAATAATTAAGCTTCTAAGTTATGTTGTATTTTTTTTATTTTCGTAATTATACGATATATATTATGTCCGAAAAATCGTCGCGTTGTAATAATTATATTTTTTATTAACGTATCTGTAACGGGTCCGGTATACCCGTTTTTTCTTTACGTAATATTATTTAAAAATCCGAACGTTTAAAATGTAAGGAAACTTTAACTAAATAATAACTTTTACGTTTTCAGTAAAAAATAAAGCAGTTAATCGTTTTTAACGTTTAAAACGTTAAAAAAATAACTTCGTATACGAAATGTTAAAATGGTTCGTCGTAATTTTTAATTACTTAACGAATTAAAAAAACAGAAAAAGTAAAAATAAAAAAGTATAAGGTTAAGTACGTTTATATTTATTTTAACGTTAATTTCGGTTTTAAACTAATCGAGTATCGAAAAACATTAACTAACCGCTTGTTAATTAATTTAATTAATGGTTTTTGGCTAATATTTCCGGCATTATTAATAAAAGTTCCGTAATAGTCGTTAAGTGTTTACAAAATGCTTAACGGATTTTTATGTATTCTTTAAGTTTGGGTAATTTTTTCATTTAATAAAATACTAGGTAAATCCGTTTTTCTTTCGTATATTTAATATTTTTTTTGTTTCGTAAATTAATATATCTTTTTAAGTTTCTTCGTTAAACCTTATATTAACTTTAATAATATCCATTATTAACTTAAATAGAGAAACGTAAAAAACTAGATATATCCTAACCTTAAAAAATAACTTTAATTCGTAATTAGTATTTAAAATTCTTTTATTTATTTTATATAAGCCAATATATTTATATTCCAACTTTTAAGTTAATTTTTTAATTTGGATATTTTCTATAACGAAGTAAATTATCTTTTTTTCTTAAAAAGTTAACTCTTTTAACTTTTTTAATTATAATATTTTTATATTTATTATATTACGAATTTTAATTTTAATTTTATTTTATAACATAATTACTTAAATGCGTTTATCTTAAGGATAACTTTTACGTTAACTAATCCGTTATATACGTTTTTATAAACATCCGGTATAAATCCGAAATTAACATTCGTTAAAATAATTTTAATATTTTCGTAATAACTTATATTATAACTAAATGATGCAATAAGTAATTCATTAACTTAATTATCTTATTCGTAATTAACATAACATCGTAAATAAATCTCTAGTATTTAATTTATTGTTTTTATTTAACCGTTTATTTAAGGTTTAAATGCATTTGATAATTAATAATTTAATTCTAACTCTGCCATTAGGCCTTATTAAAATTTCGATATAAATATAACTTCTTTATTTAAGATAATTTTCATAAATTATCCGTATATATTAACGATATATTTAAAAAAAATGTATATCATTTGTTCGGTATTTATATTTTTGTTATATAGTAAGAAATAAGAAAACTTTATAAATCGATCGACGATTACAAATATGTTATTATAATGTATTCCTATAATAAGGTTTTTTGATAATAATAACTTCGTAATAAAGTTAAATATAATTAAACCTTACGGTTATTTTGCGATTAATAAAGGTTATAGTTTTTCGTAGGGTTAATATCGTCGTAATTTAACTTTGTTATATATATCGCATTATTATAATATCTTTTTTATTTATTTTTATATATAAGGGAATATATATATTTCTTGTAAGCGCTTAAATATTTTGTTTACTTCCGAGTAACCGTAAAGCTGATATTTATATATATATATCGTATTAGTTCTTGCCGATATTCTTCTGGTATTTGTTATTTTTTTGTTATTATTTTTATATAAAGGTTAATGGATTACTGTTATTTGATTATTACAATTAGCCGTATCTCAAGATATCTTTTTATTGTAACATTAAAAATCGTCTATTGGATTTTTGGTAAAAAGATTTTCCAAGTTAAGTTGTTAATTTAAAATATTTGCTTTATCTTTTTTTAAACCTTTTGAATAGATAATAACAAAGTCGTAATTAACAAGTTTTTTATATAACGTAATTATTATTTTATTAATTCTTTGGTTATCGTAAACCGTATTAAATTTTTATAATCTATGTAAACCTTAATTTGGTATATGTTATTTCGTAATATGTGTTTAAATTTTCGGAATACATATATTATAGCTATAAATTCTTTATCGAGCGTAATATAATTTAATTTCGTTTCTTTTAACTTGTAAAAGTAAAATGTCCTAAGCTATAATATTCCGTTATTGATTTTATGTTTAATAACTGTTTTTAAGGCATAATTTAATACGTCGATTTTAAGCTCGATAAATCGTCGTAGGTCGTATATAATTAATACCGGTTACTTAATAATAACTTTTTTAATTTCTTAAAAGGTTCGTTTTACCGTTTTTGTTTATTTAAACTATCGTTTTTTAATAAAGTTCGTTAATAATATAATAATTCCGTTAAAATTTTAAGAGGTTTTCTGTAATAATTAGCAAATCCAAAAAAGGCTTATATTTTTTTAATAATATTAAATTTTTTTAATTTTATAATTACCGTAATCTTTTTAAAATTTATTATAATGTAATTTAAGATAATAATATATCTAAAATACTCAACTTTCTATATATAGAATTAAGTTTTTCGATATTAATTAATAAGTTAACGTCCCACACCACCGAATCGGCCACACCACCGAGTCGGCCGGTTTTCTCAACCTTTCAACCTTCCAACTTCAATCACCAATTTCTTAATACCAACAACATGGAACGTCTTACAAAAAAAGCTAGGATAAACTTAGCCATCTAGGCTAAAAAACGAAACCCGAAATTAAGCTTTAAAAGCTTCATTTTATATATAACGTTTCCGAATCTACTTTAAAAAACCGATATAACGGCAAACGCGCCCGAACCGACATTACCCTTAATTCGTTAAAATTAACGCCGACCGAAAAAAAATCGATTATCGACCGAATTCTCGACCTAGATATGCGAGCGTTTTCTGTCCGGTTTTAATACGTTAAAGATATGGCAAATTTATTACTTACTTAACGCGTTACAAAACGCGTCGGGGTTAATTAGGCGTCGAGATTTGTTAAACGGCAAAAAAAACTTTAAACGCGTTTAAATCGAAAGATCGATTATTAACGAGTTTTATGCGAAAATCCAGAAACGTTTCGTAAATAATTTAAGCTTGTTCGGGTTATTATTGCTAAATACGGTATTGCAGAAAAGGATATTTACAACTTCGACGAGATTAAATTTTTGATGGGGTTTTTTATGGTAACGGGTATAGTAATTATTAATGACGAAAAACGTGGAAAACCTAGATAAGCGTAATAAGGAAATAAAAAATGGGTTACAATTATCCAGGTTGTTAATTCTCAAAATTGGGCTATACCGTTATTTATTATTATAACGGGGAAAAATTACCTTGGGCTTTAATATCGCGATAACCCATTACTAGCAGCCGATTAAAAGATCGCATTAAATGATAATTGTTGGATAATAAATAAATTAGGTTTCGAATAGATCCAGTATTTTAATAAATATATTCGGACGCGTACGAAAAGTTCGAAACGTCTTCTTATTTTCGACGGGCACGAAAGTTACTATTCGATAAAATTCGAAAAATACTGCGTTAACCACGACATTATTACGCTTTATATGCCCGCATATTCTTTGTATCGGTTTTAACTTTTTAACGTATCTTGTTTTCTATTTTAAAATACGTTTATTTATGGTATATCGAAAACTTAATGCAATACCATTATACTTATCTTATTAAAGAAGATTTTCTCGCCGGCTTTTACGACGCGTTCCAAGTTACTATAACGTCCGATAACATTAAATCTGGATTTATGAAAACTGGTCTTATTCCATTTAATCCCAATAACGTTTTTTCCGAATTAGAAGTTCCTCCAGTTGTACCTACGCCGACCGTCTCCCCATTGACCTCCGCCGGTTCCATTCGTTCCCCGCCCGCGAAAACCCCTAGGAATATTAAGAAAATAACGAAACAAAAACGTTATTTGTAAAGAAAAATTAAAAATCAAGATAATTCGTTAAAGATTATTAAATCGGCTGGTTTTTGGATAAAAAATAACTTGTTATTTTTATACGAAATTGCTTTTCTTCGGAAAAAAAACGCCTAATTACGCGAAACGAACCATACCTTAAGTAAACGTCGCAGGATTAAAAATAAACATCTTCAAAAAAAAGGAACACTTACTATACAAAAGGAATAAGCTCTTCTGGCCCCAAAAAAAGGGGGTAATGAAAAAATGCAGCCAATAATAACTAGAGGGGATCGTCGCAAGAGGGTTGAAACCAAAGAACGAAAATGTGGCGTTTGCGGCAAGCCCAGGCATAATACGCGTACTTGTAAAAAAGTTATAAATACGTCTAGCAAAAAAAAAATCCGATTAATTTGAATTAATACGATATGTTGTTATTAAGTTATTTGAATTTGTTGCTACAAAGTGCTAAAAAGCGTTGCGCTTGATGGTGTGTTGCGCTCGGTAATGTGGGACGTTAATATTTTATAAAGCTTATAATATTATATAAACTTATTTTTTTTTGTTTTTTTATTTTTAAGAAAATCAAAATATCGTCGAGGTAATAAACAATAAAGATGTCCAGGTATTTTCATAATATATAAATAACCATTCGTCAAAATATCGCTAGGGCATTTATTAATCCCATAAACGTAATTAAATATTCGTATAATCCGTATTTTGTTTTGAATATTATTTTTTATTTATATCCTTTCTTAATACGAATAAGGTTATATCCGTTTTGTAAGTTTAATACGGTAAACCATTTAGTTTTTTATAAGTAATCTTTTATTTTTGTAATTAAAGGTAATAATATTCGATTTTTTAAAATAATATTATTTAAATATCGGTAACTTACAATTAATCGTAACTGCTTGTTTTTTTAAGTATAAAAAAACATAAGCTATCCGGCGGAAAATATTAATTAACATATGCCTTTTTTTAAAGTTTGTTATTCAGGTATTTTCGTAATATATGTAGCTTTTTTTCGTTTAAGTTATAAATAAAGTAAATTTTAGTAATAACGTACTATACCAGCGAGTCGGATATACCAGCAAGTCGGATACTTTTTGGTAGTCCGCGATAATAACCTCAAATAAAATAACTATAACGCGATAAATTAATTCAAACTAATCGGATTTTTCGTCGTTAAATGTAATTACAGCTTTTTTACAAGTACGCGTATTATGTCCGGGTTTGTCGTAAACGCCATATTTCCGTTTTTTTGTTTTAGTCCTTTTGTAACGATTACTTTTAGCTGCTGTTAGTTGCATTTTTTTATTACTTTTTTTTCGGTTAAAAGAATTTTTTTTTTTTTTTTTATTTTAATTTTTTTTTTTTTTTTAAAACGTTTTTTTTTTTTGTTTTTTGGGGGTTTTTTTCGGTTAAAATAATTTTTTTTTTTTTTTGTATAGTAAGTGTTTCTTTTTTTTGAAAACGTTTTTTTTTTTTGGTTTTTCGGCGTTTATTAAGAAAATGGTTGGTTTCGCGTAATTTGGCGGTTTTTCTTTTAAAAAACGTTTTCGTACAAAAATATTAAGTTATTTTTTGTCAAAAGATTAACCAATTTAACCATTTTTGTCGGCGAGCTCCCCTGGTAATATTTAATCTTTTTTTATAAGTATTATTTCCGTTTTTTTGTTTTTTGTATATTTCGAGGGGTTTTCGACGGTGGAGAAAAAATGGAGCCGGCGGAGGTAAGCAGTAAGACGGTCGGCGTAGGTATAGCTAAAGGAATTTCCAAATCGGAAAGAACGTTATTAGGATCGAATGGAATAAGTTTAACTTTTACGAAACCGGACTTAATATTATCGGACGTTATGGCAGCTTTAAACGTATCGAAGAAACCGGCGAGAAAGTTCTTTTTAACGATATAAATATGGTAACGTCGTATTAAATTTTCGATATAAAGCGTATAAGTGCGTTTTAAAACGGAAAAGTAGAATACGTTAAAAGGTTAAAGCCGATAAGAAAAATGGGGGGGTATATAAAATATAATAATGTCGTTATTTGCGTAATATTTTTCGAATTCCATCGAATAGTAGCTTTCGTAGACGTTAAGGATTAGGAGGCGTTTCGGTTTTTTTCGTACGCGTTCGAATATATTTATCGAAATATTGGATTTATTTTAAACTTAATTCGTTTATCGTTTAGTTATTATAATTAATTCCGACTTTTTAATTAGGTAATAATAAATTGTTGCGATATTAAGATTTAAAGTAAGTTTTCCCCGTTAAAATAATAAATGGCGGTATAACTTAATTTTGCAAATTAACAGCTTATATAATTATAATCTATTTCCGATTGTTTTATTAAAATTATTTAGGTTTTCTACGTTTTTCGGCGTTTATAATTATTATGCCGCATATTATTAAAAGCTTTATTAAAAACCCCGTTTTATCGAAATTGTAAATATCCTTTTCGGCGATGCCATATTTTGTAATTGTAACCCGAACCAGCTCGAATTACTTACGAAATATTTTTGGATTTTCGCATAATACCTTTTAATAATTAATTTTTCAATTTAAACGCGTCTGGAGTTTTTTTTGCCGTCGAACAAATTTCGACGCCCAGTTAACTCCGACGCGTTCCGTAACGCGTTAAGCTAACAACAGATTCGCCATATCTTTAACATACTAAAATCGGATAAAAAATATTCGCGTATCAAAGTCAAAGATTCGGTCGATAATTAATTTCTCTTCGGTTGGCGTTAATTTTCGCGAAATAAAGGAAATATCGGTTCGGGAAAGTTTGTTATTAAATCGATTTTTTAACGTAAATAAAGCCATATCGTATATAGAACTAAGCCGTTTAAAACTAAGTTTCGGGTTTCTTTTTTTTACCGGGACGGCTAAATTTATCCTAGCTTCTTTTTATAAAACGTTCCATAATGTTGGTATTAAAAAATAGGCGGTTAAAAATAAGTGATTAAAATGATGCAAAAAGTGTCCGACTTGCTGGTGTGTTCGATTCGCTAATATGGTACGTTATATCTTTTTTAAAAATTATTTCGTAATTCCATTTATTATATTTAAGTAGCTTTATATCTAGCTCCTTTTTAAACAATCGCTTATATTTGCGATACTGTAATAATATATTAACTATATTTGTTTATTTTGGTTTTTCGGGTTAATTCTTTAAGATCTCGTTTATATCGTATAATTATACCCGGATAATGGCGATAATATTTTAAATGCGTTTATTATGCCCTTTCTCTTTTTTATATTTCATTTTTTTTGTGTGGTAAGGTTTCTGTCGTATCCTTATACCTGTATTCGTTTCTTTTTCTTTTAATTTAATCGAATATAAAGATCTCTCTTTTTATTTCCTTATTAATAAAATGTAAAAAAAGCTTTATCTAGCCAATACTCTAATCAATTAAAGTGTTATATTAACATAACCATAATCTTTTAAAAATCATATCGTAATTCCCTAATTAAATTATATCGAAATTCATAATTTAAATTTTTCCTTTAACGAAAATCTAAAAATAATTAATTTTTCGTGTAATTTTCCCATTATCATAAGTAAATATCTATTTTTCGGCGTTCTTAGCGATATAAAAGTTCTTTTTATTTTTCTATAACAATCTAAAAGCGTTTATTAATTCAGGTACGATATAATTAACGCTTAATATTCCGTAATCCACTATTACGGTATACCAATACGTCCCAATTCGTATTTATAACGTAACAAGGTTATTCGTTGTTTTTATCGCTATATTCAAAACCATTCTGGGAAGTTTTTGCTGCTACTTCCGGCTCTCGCTATCCTGGGGCTTTTTTATAGGTAACGTCCCTTTTTTAAAAACTCGGTCTACGTCGCAATTTCGTTATAGCTGATTAATATGTCGTCGATATATTTTATAATCTCTATAAACTTTTTAATTTGATTCGTTAATTATTTATTAGCTTTTCGTAAATAAGCGATTTGCTTATTTTACATTCTAATGTATATCTCTATTTTTATAATGCGTATTTCGTAATTATAACTAACCGCTTTTTATCCAGGTACTACTTAGTTTAATGCTGTATAATGTATTAAACTAACTCTTTTGCCAATTTCTAAACTTTCTTTTTAAGTTCTCGTCGTTTCTTAAGGTCCATAATAAATACTAAATCGAACTGTAAATTACTAATTATTCGTTATATTACTTTTATTACTATATAATATACCAAGTTTTTTAATGTTTAATAATTATACTATTAATAATAACATAAGAAAACGTTATATAAATAATATTTCCTTTCCGGCCAACTTCGTTTAACCGCAAATGTATTAATTTTATTTTGCAATACAAAAATACGAAAATATAAATATTATCGTTAATCGTATTCGTTTTTTATCTTAAGGAAATTAAAACTTTCTTTTTACATTTTATTAATACGTTGTACGATATATCGTTATTATTCCCTGTAAACCACGTAATTATGTCGTATATAGTTTATTAAATAAATTAGTTTATAATACTTAAGTTTTTTTAATAATAAATCTTTTACCCATTTTTCTTAATTTTTAATCCATTATCCGAAAACCTGTCCTTTTTTTGGATCTTAAAAAGTTACTAAACTTATGCTAATTAAGCTTCCTTATCCCGTTTATTCCGTAACTTATTATTAAATCGTTAATTATACCAACGCTTTAACCGCTTTTATTTCTTATCGAATCTTTTCGCTTAAACTTAAATTTTTTTCGGGAGCGCATTATAACGATTGTTTTCCTTAATCCGTTATTTTATAAGGTTTCTTTAAATACTAGCTATTAATGCATATACTTTTTAAGCTATTTTAATACTTTATATTTACGTACTAGATATTTCTTTTTTGTCATAATTATAATATTAAATTTAACTTAAATTTTGTAATTAAATCGTTCCTAATTCTATAAATCCTGGCTGTATACCATAAAACCTAAAAGATATTTCGCATTTCTTTCTTTAATTAAGTTTATGTTATCTCGTTTGTAAGGTAAATTGTCCTTTTTTTTGTAACGTCGCTTGTATTGTCAGTTATCGATTTTAACGGCTTCTGTAATATATTTATTAAAAATATTGGATTGTTTAAATTTAATAAATTTATTTTTAACATTTTTTAAACCGTTATAAAATATGTTAAATTATTATCGTTATTATCCGTTTAACCGGCCTTAATTATAAAGTTTCAAAATATTACTGTATATTTAAATATTAATCCGGTTTATCGTAAATGTAAAATTTATTATATTACTATGCATTTTTTATTGAGGTTATCGAAATTCGCTTTAAGTTTATTTTAAAAATTAATATAATTAATAAAATTTTATTTAGCAAATAAGGCTTTATCGGCTTTTATATTTTCCAAGTAATTTTTTATTACGGGTTTAAACTAATTAAGAGTATTTCCCATAAAAAAAAGCATAACGGCAAGGATTTGTTTTGCTGGGTCGTCGATTTTTAAAAAGTATAAATAAATTCGAACCTGGATTAAAAAATTTAAACGTTTTCTTTTCTGTTATACGGTTAAAACTTACTTATTTTAATTCGTAAAATTTAAGCGCGTACCGTAATATCTGTAATTATAGTAAATTGCTAAATACTAAGTTTTAGTTAGTTAATCCGGTTTTAAAGTTGCTAAGTAATATTATTTAAAGCTTAACAATTCCTTTAAATAAAAGTTTGTA
This sequence comes from Monosporascus sp. 5C6A, assembly GCA_004155035.1. NCBI lineage: Eukaryota > Fungi > Ascomycota > Sordariomycetes > Xylariales > Monosporascus > Monosporascus sp. 5C6A. Next base: position 24,150 of record QJOB01000137.1, on the reverse strand, counting down.
ACGTATAGCGATTAAGGGGGTTTTTAATTATTAAACCTTAAGCGTACGGTTTATATTAATAGATAAATCGTAAATATTAAGCAATAAAGTTTATATTATTACGTTTAATAATAACAAAGTACGTTTTACATAATTAAGTATTATTACAAATTATTACTTTTAAATTTAAAAAATAAATAACGATCGTAACTATATATTTAAATTGTGCTTTAAATGGCTTTATATAACTATCCAAAGCTATACCGCATAACTAAATAACCATACCTTAGTATTTAGGGCTATATTATTTTATTAAATCCTGCTTTATCTTGGTATACAAAACCGTTCCGATTATGACGTAGCTTCTCCAGCCACCTATGGCGTTATTACGACCGTTTCCTTGAATCACCGAGACGTCCGAGACGTCAGGTCGTAACATTTTCTATAATAACATAATTAAAAAAGAAAAAAAGAAAAAAATATATTTATTACAAAACTACGGATAATTTTCGAGGATAAAAAACTTTAAGAAAAAGGAAATTATATTACGACTTAACGTTTCGGACGTTTCGATAATTTAAAAAACGGTCGTAACAACGTTATAAATAATTAAAGAAATTACATTATAATGGAAACGGTTCTATATACCAAAACAAAACGGGATTTAATAAAACAATATAGCTTTAAATATTAAAGTGTAATTATTTAGTTATACGGTATAGCCTTAAATAGCTATACAAAACTATCTAAAATGCGGTTTAAATATGTAACAACGATCGTTTCAATTATAAATTTAACAAAGGTTTATAAAGCTTTTTATACGTTTTTCAAGTTTATTTTTAAGGTTTACCATATAAAACTATTTTCTGTAAAGCCTTTAAGAACCTTACTAAACCGTAACCAACGGGCATAAGATTTACCAGAGCCGAAGCTTATCAGCAACTACTAATCGAAATCGGAATAAAGTATAGGATTAAAGTATGCAATCTATCCAAACCGTAAAAAACTATTTGAAGAATTATCGTATTCGAAGATATTAAGTATAATATCTGTCGTAAAAATTAATTGTAAAATAATTTCCATATATTGGCTTAGCTTTATTTTCCAGGCTTGGACCTATATATTATCTTATATAACGGTTAAAGGGTTTTTAATTATTAATTTTAAGTCGTATAGTTTATGTTTATAAATAAGTTGTAAATATTAAGTAATACAGTTTTGTTGTTATGTTTAAATAATGGCAAAGTACGTTTTACGTAATTTAAATTTATTATAAACTGCTGTTTTTAAGCTTAAAAAATAGGTAACAATCGTGGTTATATATTTAAATCGTACGTTTTTAGCGTTTTTGCGCCTTTTAGCGCTTTTTCGGTTTAATTATATAGAGGTCCTTTGGTATTTAGCGTTATATCGTATAATTACATCCAGCGTTATCCAGCGTTTTATTGTTATCTCGCGCTTTCTATAACGTAGATTTTCTTTTTTAGTTATCTATGGTATTATTGCGATCGTTTCTTTGAATTACGGAGACGCCCGAAACGTTAGATTGTAATATAGACGTAATAAGATAATTAGGAATAAGTTATACCGCCATTTATTATTTTAATAGAAAAAAAACTGTTTTAAATCCTAGTATCGCAATACTCTATTACCCGTTAATTAAAAGGTCGGTAATAATTATAATAACTAAATAACGAACGAATTAAGTTTAAAATAAATCTAGCATATCGATAAATATATTCGAACGCGTACGAAAAAAAGGAAACGTTTTTTATATTCTTGACGTCTACAAAAGCTATTATTCGATAAAATTCGAAAAATACTGCGCAAATAACGATATTATTACGTTTTACATACTTTCTTATTCCTTTTATCGGTTCCAACTTTTTAACGTATTCTGCTTTTCCGTTTTAAAGCGCGTATATACGCTTTATATCGAAAGTTTAATGCAATATTACCATATTTATATTGCGAAAAAAGATTTTCTTACCGGCTTTTACAACGCGTTTTAAACTGCTATAACGTTTGATAATGTCAAATCCGGATTTACAAAAACTAAACTTATTTTATTTGAGTTTAATAACATTCTTTCCGAATTAAAATTCCTTTAATCGTACCTACGATAACCGTTTCGCCGTTTACTTCTGCCGGTTTTATTTTTTCCCTTTCCGCGAAAACCTTTAAAAAGATCTATAAAATAACAAAAAAAACGTTACTTACAAAAGAAAATCAAACATTACTAAGGTAACTTCCTAATAAAAATGGTTAAATCGGTTAATTTTTTAACTAAAAATAACCTATTACTTTTGCACGAAATAATTTCTTTTTGGAAAAAAACTACTTAATTACGCAAAACGAACCATATTTTAAGCAAACGGCAGAAAATTAAAAATAAATGTTTTTAAAAAGAAGAGATACTTATTATACAAAAAAAAGTTTCTCTGGTCAAAAAGAAAGGAAGTAATAAAAAATGCAACTAATAACAGTTAGAAGTAATAGTCGCAAAAGAATTAAAACGAACAAACGAAAATGTAACGTTTACAGCAAACCCGGATATAATACGCGTATTTATGAAAAAAGTTATAAATAGTTTTAACGAAAGAAACTCCGATTAATTTAAATTAATTTAATATGTTATAATTAACTTAGTTAGTTTTATTATTATAAAATGTTAAATTTTGTTCCGTTGGGTAATATGGTACCTTATATTAAATCCTATTTGTATTTTTCAACGCCTAGATCTTTTTCATTTTTTGATTTTCGAGAAAATTGTTATTGTAGTATTAAATTTTCTATTATATATTAAGAAGTACTACCTTGGTTATTATAATTAATCGTAACTTTGAATCTTTTTTCGAGGTAATACTAAAAACCGTATAATTATCCTTAATTAAGTTTTTAAGTTTAGTTGTTTATTCAAAACCTTTACTTTATCGTTTTTAAACCCTTTTCGATAAATACTAACGAAGTCGTATTTTGTAAATTACTTTAAGTAATGTAATTGTCGTTTTATTAATTTCTATATACTGGTAAAACTGGTAAAGGTTTAACAATTAATATAGATTTTAACTTAATAAAGTTTCCTTTTTATAGTAATATTTAAATTTTCGTTAGGCTTTGATAATAGTCATAAAATCTTTGTCAGAACTAACATAGTTAAGTTTTATTTCTTTTAATTTGTAAAAATACAAAGTAATCGGGTAAAGTATTTATTACTTATTTCGATATCCGTTTTTTACGCTTAATATGTAACTCGAAAACCCGTTTTTTAATTTAATTTATTGGGAATTATATTCTTAATCTAGTAAAATAACCTTTCTGTTTTTATCATTTACTAAACTTCGGTCTTTTTTCTAGTTATATTTAATAATAGTATCGTAATTCCATTAATATATTTAATAAACTTTCCATAGTAATTAGAAAAATCGATAAACGCTTATATTTCTATAATAAGTATAGGTGTTGGTTATTTCGTAACTGTTTTAAACTTTCTTTAACGTCTATTTTCCTATAAATCTAAATAATGATATATTTTAAAAATTTCACTTTTTAGGTATAGAACTGGCTGTTTTTTGTATTAATTAACAAATTGACTTTTGTAAAGCTAAAAGGATTTAATAAATATGTTTTACATAGAATCTTTTATTTTCGACAAAACAAACTATTATCTAACTAACAAATAAGGAAAATATTTAAATATTATAAAATATATAGTTAATTATTAATTGAAAAGTTGTTAATATATTCGTAATATTTAGTAATATAACCAAATATTCGTATAATCCGTGTTTTGTATTAAAAGTTATTTTGTATTTATATCCTGGTTGATTTTGATAAGGTTATACCCGTTCTTAAAATTTAAAGCGGTAAACTATTTAGTTTCTTGTAAGCAATTTTTTATTTTGGTAATTAATAGTAAAGATATCCTATTTTGACGGTAATGTTATTTAAATATCGATAATTTATTACAAAGTATAATTTGCGCTTTTTTCTCGATACGAAAACATATAGTATTTTGCTAAAAACGTTAATCGTTAAATCTTTCCTTTATAAGATTTATTTTCTTTGTATTTTTATAAGATATATAATTTACTTTTGTTTAAATTATATTATAGTTTTATTTATTATGTTTTGGTAATTTTATATCAAGTTTATTTCGAAATAATTGCTTATACTTGCTATATTATAATAATATATAAACTATATCTTCTAGTTTTTCGCCGAAGTATTTAAATATTTCGTTTATATCTCAAAGTTATACTTTAATAATAGCTATAATACGTTAAATATATTTATTATGCCTTTTTCTTTTTTATATCGTGTTCTTTTAAATAGTCAGATTTCTATTATATCTTTATACCTGCATTTGTCGCTTTTCTCGTTGCTGATTAAGTATAAAGATCTTGTTCGTTATTTTTGCTTGTTGATAAAATGAAGATCCGCATGCCGGGCCTCCTTAATCTGCCTTTCCACCGCCATCTACGAAAAAGCCTTGGTTACTTTTAGTCCTTATCGCGCTTTTTTTTACGAATACGAATTATATTAATTTATCTATTACTATTTTAGTTCTTTGGCGGCCCTTTCCGTATTAACATCTCTTACTTTTTTTTATAAACCGTGAAAACCCATTTGAAGAGTTATCGTGTTCGAAGATACTGGGTATAGTATCTGTCGTGGAAAGTTATCGTGGAATAATTTTTATGTATTGGCTCAGCCTTATTTTCCAGGCTTGAACCTATATTTTACCTTGCATATATTTTTTATTTCCTATAATACTTTATATCGTTAAATAGTACCAAATTCTATAAGTCTAGGAACAATTCTGTTAAAAATTTAAGATATTTCGCGTTGCTTTCCTTAATTAACCTTAAAATATCCATTTTATATAGTGGAATATCTTCTTTATTTTTATTGCTCCTTAAATTATCCATTACCGATTTCTATTACCTCGATAGTACACTTATTAAATATTATTAATTATAAAGATTTAATAATTTATTTTTGATATTTCTTTTTAAACTTTTATATCATATATCGATTAAGATATCAATTTTATCCTTTACCTTTCTACCTTTATTATAAAATTCTTAAATTCAATAATATATTTAAATAATATTTTTCTAATATAAATAAAGGGTTTATGTAACGGCTGGGCTAGTTAACCAATTATTAAACCTAGTCGTACAGGTTTATATTGGCAGTAGTACTGTAAAAAACTGAACAATAACGAAAATATTAGTTAAGTCTGGTAATAATAAATAATTAAGAGTAATCTGGGTAACTAAGTTGAATTATAAGCTGGTGTTATTTAAGATTATCAAAAATAATAAGCGTATATATTTTATTTTTAACTTAAGATGTTTAAGGCGTTTAAATCTTTAAATCTTTTAAGCTTGTTAAGCGTTATTATATAGCTTAAGCCTTTTAAACTAGTTACGTAATTTCTGTTGGATTTCTTTTTAAAAACTCTGACCGTTTTTAGAATAGCCAAGTTTTGTTAAGTTATAATACGATTTCTTTCTTTTTGAAATTGTTGCTTTTAAAACTTAATTTATTGATTTGTCGTTTTTAAGCAAGTAACTTTCTTTTTTTATCTTTATTTTTTTAGCGTTTTTAGGAGCTGATTAATATATCCGGTCGAATTGAAAAGTTTCGTTTTCGCTAACGTATTAACGCTTTCGTTTTATTTAAGCGGATTGTCCGTATTATTTTTATTATATCTTTTTGCTTTTACTGTAAAAAAAGTATGGACTGTAAAGTTTTTCGTAATTCTAGAAAATGTACGCGTTACGTACGTTACAATAAATCTTATAACGTTTTTGAGTTTTCGGAAACGGAATATAAAAAACTGTTAAATAAAGAAGATCGTTTGGAACGCAAGGAAAAACAAGTTAAAAAAGTGCTGCGTACCGCCGCTAATAAATTAGATCGCTTGCAGAAACAGCAACGACTATTTCGTAATTATAGCTTAAAGATGTTTCGTTATAATATTAAAGATATTAAAGTAATAGAGGAATTTGCCCGTTTAAAAGAAAAACAAAAAAAGCTGTTTTTTAAAATTACTGCGTTGATATAAACCGGGATTCCGAACAACTAGTTTAATGTTAACGTTACCGACTAGTTTAATCCCGATAACGTGGATTAAGATGTTTTAATAACTGGTTCCGGCGTTATTAATGAAAGTTTTTAAAAGGCATTAAGCGTTTATAAAATTTTTAACAGGTTTTCAGGTATTTTCGAAATTTAGGTAGTTTTGCCATTTAATTAAGTACTTAGTAAGTCCGTTTTTTCTATGTACGTTTAGGATTTTCTTTATTTCGTATATTAATATATTTCTTTCTGCTTTATATTTTCGTTTTATATTAACTTTAATAATATTTGCTGTTAATTTAAATAAGGAAATATAAAAGAGTAAATGGAGTTTAACTTTCGAAAGTAATTCCAATTTGGAATTATTTTCTAAACTTTTCTTAATATCTTTGTATGGGCCGATATACCTAAAATCGAATTTTTGATTTGGCCGTTTGGTTTTAATATTTTTGGTAACTAGGTAAACTATGTTTTTTTTCGAAAAAGATAGTTTTTTTTAATCTTTTCTAATTATAGTATGTTCTTATTTAGTTACGTATAAATTTAAGTTTTATTTTTATTTTTGCATATAACTATTTAAGTTGTTTTGATATTAAAATAGTTTTGACGTTAATTAAACCGTTATTACGTATTTTGCTATAAACTTTGGGAATAAAACCGAAATTAGCGTTCGTTAAGGTTATTTTAATATTTTTATAATAACTGGTATTATAAGTTAATTAAGTTATTAATAAAATTTTAACTTAATTATTCTATTTATAGTTAATATAATATCGCAAGTAGGTTTTAAACGTTTAATTTAGCCGTTTTATATATTGATTTATTTAAAGTTTAAAAACGCTAGATAACTTATAATTTAAGCCGATGTATATTATAAAACCTTATTAAAACTTAAAAGTAAACGTAATATTTTTATCGCTAGCTTTTCGGATAAGAGAAGTTTAGTAACATAATTTATAATACTTAATTCTTATAGCCGTTATAAAACTAGAAGTGATTGTAATTTTTTATATAGTTTATATTGTAAAGCTTTAACCTTAACGTAAGTATTATATTTTCGCTTGAATTTTTGTCTTGTTATTTTTATTTTATGGAAGTAATAGCTACATTATAATGCTTTTAAGGTTTTGTAAATCCTTAGATGTTTATAAAATAAATATTAATATATATTTTATATCAGGTTGTTTTAATAATTTTTTAATATTTAAATCTTTTTTTTAATCGTTAAGTAAGTTATCGTTATATTACTATACTTTCTAATATATATTAAAGGGTATTGCTTTAATTATTACAATTTGTTTAAATTTTATATATTTTTCTAACGTAATATTAAAAAATTTATAGTTAACTTTAATTAATTTTCTTTTAAGTTAAATCGTTTGTTGAAAATATTTACTTTGCTCTTTTTAAAGCTTCTTTAATAGATAATAACGAAGTTGTATTTTGTTAGTTTTTTACGTAACGTAACTATCGTTTTGTAAGTTTTTATATAATAGTAAAACGGGTAAGATTTTTATAATTGGTAAAAACCTTAATTTAATAAAGGTTTCCTTTAAGTATATGTTTAAATTTTCGAAAAACCTTAACGATATTTATAAATATTGTGTCGGAAATAACATAATTTAATTTTGTCTTTTTTAATTTGTAAAAATAAAAGGTAATCCAGTAAATATTTTTTTGATTATTTCGATATTTAATAACTGCGTTTAACGCGTAATCCGAACAATCGGGTTTTAACTTAACCAGGCGTTTTGGATCGTATATAATTAGTATTAGTTTATTAATAATTACGTTATTAATTTGTTTAAAGAATTGTTTTCGTCGTTTAATAGATTTTGTTTTTTTTCTGGTTAAATTCATAATAATATCGTAATTTTGTAAAGTATTTAATAAATTTCCGGTAATAATTAACGAATTTAATAAATGTTTATACTTTTGAAATCGTAATAAATATAGGTTATTCGGTAATTGCTATACTTTTTTAAGGTTTATTTTAATATATTTTGAAGTAATAATATATTCTAGATATTCTATTTTTTGGGTATAGAATTAATCCTTTCCGCGTTAATTAATAAATTGGCGTTTTGTAAAGTTTAAAATATTTAATAAACGTATTTTATATATATTATTTCTGATTTTAAAAAAATTAGAATATTGTTTGGAAAATATATATCGAAAATATCTAGGTATTTTCGAAGTACGTAATTAACTATTTACTAAAAGGTTATTGTTACGTTTGTAAATTTTATTAATATAATTAAATATTTGTACAGTATATATTTCGGTTTAAAAACCGTTCTTTATTCATGTTTTAGTTTAATTTAAATTAAGTCATATCTGTTTTTAAAGTTTAAAGCGGTAAATTATGTGGTTTTTGGTAAGCGATTTTTTACTTCGATAATTAATAATAAAAATGTTTTATATTTGATAATGATACTATTAAAATGTTAATAATCTATTATTATCCGTAATTTACTGTTTTTCTTTAGTACGAAAAATATAAGATATTTTGCTAAAGACGTAAATCCTCGAATCCATCCTTTTTGAAATTTACTTTTTAGGTATTCGCGTAAGGTATAAAGTTTTGTTTCGTTTAAATTATAAATAAGATAAAATTTGGATAAGGTATTTTTTTGAAGAGTATTTTATGGTTGTATTTGCTATATTTTGGTAGTTTCGTTTCGAATTCTTTTTGAAATAATTGTTTATATTTTCGATATTATAGTAATATATTAATTATGTTTTTTTTTTTTGTTTTTTTAAGCTAGTGTTTTAGAATTTCGTTTATATCGTAAAGCTGTATCCGGATAGTGGTTATAATGCGTTAAATGCGTTTATTATGTCATTTTTTTGCGTTTTGTCTTTTTAGGTGGTAAGGTTTTTGTCGTATTTTCTTGTTTGTATTTGTTATTTTCTTCTTTTTTGCAAATCGAGTGTAAAAATTTCGTTCGGTTTTTTTTTTTTTTTTTTTTTTTTTTTTTTTTTTTTTTTTTTTTTTTTTTTTTTATTTTTTTTTTAAATTTTTTTTTTTTTTTTTTTTTTTTTTTTTTTTGCTTGTCGATAGGATGTAAAATAAATTTTACCTAGCCAGTACTTTAATCGATTAAGAGGTTATATTGATATAACTATAATTTTCCGAAAATTATATCGGAACTTTTTAATAAAACGATGTCGAAGTGAATTGTTTGGATTCGTTTTTAGATGAAAATTTCGAGATGATTAATTTCGCGTATCATTTTTCCGTTATCGTAGGCGAATGCCTGACTTTCGGCGTTTTCGGTAATATAAAGGTTTTTCTTATTTTTTTATAGCAGTTTAAGTTAATTTATTAATTTTAGAATGATGTAGTTAGCGTTTAAAGCTCCGTAATCTATTATTACAGTATACCAGTGTGTTCTAATTCGTATTTTCAAGGTAATAGGGTTATTGTTAACTTTTATCGTCGTATATAAAGCCTTTTTGAAAAACGTTCTTTTCCGGTTTTTGCCTATTTAAAACTTTATAGGTAACGTTTTTTTAAGGGGGATTTTGTTTATTTTTTTTGGTATTATATTTAAATATCGTCTTAGTATTGAACTATTTTAGTTGGGTTATTCTTTAACTGCTGGAATCGTTTTTCTAATCGTGCCTATTATTTTGTTAAATGCTTTAGCTGTTTTTCTTGTTATTGAAATGTTATTTCTAAGTACTGGATTTGTTTATAAGGGGCTTTTTACTTTTTCGTTTTTTATTATACTGGACGTCGTATCGTGTTACTTTTTCTTTTATGTGTTAGATTTCCTTTCGAATTCTTTTTCGTTTTTTTTTTTGGTTTTGTTTAAATATCAGTTGATACTATAAGTCGCTAATAGCGTTTTACTGGGCCTTTATAATTATGTTATGGATTAACTTTTTTTTTATCTGGTAGTTCAATTATTTAAAATGATATCGTAAGTTCTTTAAGAGTAGCGTTTCCCTTTTAGCTAACTTCTAGCTGCCGTTAATTCGTCGATGTCATTTTGAAAGGCAAATGTACGTAAATACCGATATTATTCTTAGTTTTTAAAGTTTTTCCTACTTTACGTAATAAAGTTAAACTTTTGATTTTATATGCAAGGTAAAATAAAGGTTTAAGCCTGGAAAATAAGGCTAAGCTAATATATAGAAATTATTTTACGATAATTTTTTACGATAGATATTATATCCAGTATCTTCGAATACGATAACTTTTCAAATAGTTTTTCACAGTTTAAATAGATTGCATACTTTAGTTCCATGCCTTATTCCGATTCCGACTGGTGGTTGCCGACAAGCTTCGGCCCTAGTGAACCTTATGCCCGCTGGCCACGGTTCAGCAGGGTCCTTAACGGCCTTACAGAGAATAGTTTTGCACGGTAAACCTTAAAGATGAACTTTAAAGATAAACCTTAAAAGCTTGCAAAAAGCTTTGCAAACCCTCGCCAGTTTCACGATTATAAAGTCCAACCTGGATCGTTCCTACGACTTCTCAAGCCATCATCAATCAAGATACGAGCCGAAACAGTACAACATGCCAGGCGATCCCAAGTACCAGATACCCATTTTGGTTTTATATATAAAGGATTTTTTTAATAATGTACTTTTTATATTTTTATAAGCACAATATTTATAACGTATATAGTTAATTACTTGGAGTTTTTTATATCGGTTAGGTTTTTTTAAATATAAATCCTTATTTCAGGTATTATATTAACCTAACCAGGTTTACATATCTTGATATATTTGTTTTTGTTATAACCGTTATTGTTTTTTTTAATTAATCAGTATAGTTATTTTCGAAAATTTCTGCTATTTATAGTAATCTTGCAGTTACTAGGTAAAAGTTAAGAAACTTTACTTAATTATTGCTTAAGAAAAAGCTTTTACCTTATTAAATCCTAATCGTACTTTTATAATAGGCTAATAAATGTCCCGAATCCGGATTATATTAATATATTGTTTTATTATCGTTATTCTCGGTTGATTTTTTGGGTACTAAATTTTAATGTACTATTTTATCGGTTTTTTTAAGTACCTTGTATTAACGTATTTTATAGCCCATTTTGCCGCAATTATAATACTGTACCTGGCTTATATTTCGTTGTCAAGTAGTACTAAATTCTATACGTTTTAAAGCTATTTCATAAAAGGTAAAAGGTAATTGACACTTTTCCCCCTAATTAGCTTTACAATATTTAACCCGTGTAATAAAATGTCCTTTTTTGACCGTTTTTTAAATTACCAGTTGTTAATTTTTACTATTTCCGTAATATATTTATTAAATATTATAGATTATGGGAATTTAATGATTTTATTTTTAACGTTTCTTTTTTAACTTTTATAAAACATATCGATTAAAATATTATTCTTATTATCCGTCCATTTTACTTTTGCTATAAAGTTTTTAAACATTACAATATACTTAGAAGCTGGTTCTTTTTAACGCAGTTAGAAAATTTATTAAGTCGTAATTCGTTTTTCGTTAGAATTTTTAAAATTACTTTTAAGTTTATCTTTAAAGTTAACGTAATTAGAAAAGACCTTCCGGATAGTTTTTTCTTAATCAGTTTTTAAAAAAAAAATCTTTTATAATAAGTTTAAATTAGTCGAAAGCGTTTCTTTTTAAATAAGTTATAACGCTAAAACTTGAGTCTGTTAAATCGGTAAATCTCTTAAAACGAAGAAAAACCCGGGCCTGGGTTAAGAAACTTTGGACTTTTTTTTTTCATTATAAAGCTGAAGTTTTTTATGCTTTATTTTTCGAAAACCCGTTTGTTAAGTTATTATTACTGTATTAGTAAGTTATTAAATAGTAACTTCGAATTTCTATATTTTATTTTGAGTTTATTAAACCGTAAGTTCCGGAATAGTTATTATTTGTACGTTAATTAACATATTAACGGTTCGAATATTACGTAAAGTTTAATTACACTATTAAATAAAAACTTATAACGTATAACGGCTGGGTTAATTAACTAATTATTAAATTTAATTATACGAGTTTATATTAAAAATAATACTATAAAAAACTAAATAATAACGGAAATATTAATTACGTTTAGTAATAATAAATAACTAAAGACAATTTAAATAATTAAGTTATATTACAAATTGGTACTATTTAAAACTATGGAAAATAATAAACGTATATATTTTATTTTTGGCTTAAAGCACTTAAAATGCTTAAACCCTTAAGCCCGTTAAGCCTTTTAAGCGCTGCCATATAGCTTAAGCCGCTTAAGGTACCAAGACCATTAAGCCTTTTAAGCCAATTACGTGATTTTTTGTTGGATTTTCTTTTCCTAAGATTCCGACCGTTCTTGGAAGAGCCAAGCCTTGTATAACGGCTGGGCTAGTTAACCAACGATTAAACCTAATTGTGCGAGTTTATGTTAACAATAATACTGTGAGAAATTAAGTAATAACAATAATATTAATTACGTCTAGTAATAACAAATAACCAAAAATAATCTAGATAATTAAGTTATATTACAAGCTGATATTATTTAAAATTATGGAAAATAATAAACGTATATATCCTATTCTTGGCTTAAAACGTTTAAAACGCTTAAACCCTTAAGCCTATTAAGCACTTTAAATGCTGCCACACAGCTTAAAACGTTTAAGGTACCAAAACCGTTAAACCCTTTAAGCCGGTTACGTAACTTGAAATTACCGTCGGATCTTTTTCTTAAAATTCCGACCGTTTTTAGAAAAGCCAAGCCTTATTAAATTATAACACGATTTCTTTTTTACTAGGATTTTTACCTTTAAAAATTATTTATTTATTTGTCAATTTTAAGTAAATAACTTCCCCTTTTTACTTTCATTTTCTAGTATTTTCTAAGCTAATCATTATATTTGGTCGAATTGAAAAGTTTCGTTTTCGCCAACGCATTAACGCTGTTATTTTAACTAAGCAAATAATTCGAATTGGTTTTACGATACCGTTTTGTTCTCGATATAAAAAAAATATAGATTATAAGGTTTTTCGTAATTCCGGAAAATGTACGCATTACATTCGGTACGGAAATCCTTGCGATATATTCGGACCTTTAAAGGCGGAACACAAAAAACTATTAAACGAAAAAAACCGTTTGAAACGCGAAAAAAAAATAAGCTCGAAAAACACTACGTACCGCCGTTAACAAACTAAATCGTTTTTAAAAGCAACGGCGGCTACTTCGTAATCGTAAGTTAGAAATGTTCCGTTATAATATCAAAGGTGCCGAAGCAATAAAAAAGTTTATTCGTTTTTTAAAAAAAAAAGCAAAAGAAATTATCTACCGAAATCGTTACATTTACGCAAGCCGCAACCCCGACTAACTGGTTTGGCATTAATACCACCGACTGGTCCAATCTTGATAACGTAAATTGGGAAACGCTTATAACGGATTTCGGCGTTATTAGTAAAAAATCCTTCAAAAAACGCTAAACGTTTATAAGAATTTTGACGGGTTTCCATATATTTTCGGAATTTAGGTAATTTTTTCATTTAACTAAATATTCAATAGATCCATTTTTTAACGTACGTTTAAATTTCTTTTTGCTTCGTATATTAATATATCTTTTTCTGCTTTATTTTCTTATCCTATATTAACTTTAATAGTATTTGCTACTAACTTAAACAAAAAAAAACATAAAAAACTAAATAAAGCTTAACTTTTAAAAGTAATTCCAATTCGTAATTATTTTCTGAAATTTTCTTGGTAATTTTATATAGGCCCATATATTTAAAGTCGAGTTTTTAATTTAGGCGTTTGGTTTTGATGTTTTTGGTAATTAGGTAAACCATGTTTCCCTTCGAAAAAGTTAATTTTTTTAACCTTTTTTGGTTATAATATTTCTTTATTTAATTACGTACAAATTCAAATTTTATCTTTATTTTTACGTATAACTGTTTAAATTATTTTAACGTTAAAATGGCTTTAATATTAACTAAACCGTTATTACATATCTCCTTATAAACTTTTAATATAAAACCGAAATTAACGTTTACTAGGATTATCTTAATACTTTTATACTAACTGGTATTATAAGCTAATTAAGTTATTAATAACCTTTTAACCTAATTATTTTATTTATGGTTAATATAGTATCGTAAGTAAGTTTCAAAAGTCTGATTTAGTCGTTTTATTTATCCGTTTATTTAGGGTTTAAACGCGTTAAATAATTTATAGTTTAGGCCGATTTATACTATAAAACCCTACTAGAGTTTAAATGTAAACGTAATATCTTTATTTAAGATAATTTCTGTTAATAATTTCTATATACTGAAAATATACCGGAAAAAGATATATACTATTTATTTTGCCTTTATATTTTCGTAATAAGGTAAGAAATAAGAAAATTTCGTAAATCGATCGACGGTTACGAAAATGCTGTTATAGTATATTTCTGTCGCTAGGTTTTCAGATAAGGAAAATTTGATAATAAAGTCCATAATAATTAAATCTTATAATTACTATAAAACTAAAAATGGTTATAATTTTCCATACGGTTTATGCCGTAAAGCCTTAGCTTTAACGTAAACGTTACATTTTTACTTAACTTTCTGTATTATTATCTTTATTTTAAAAAAGTAATAAGTACGTTGTAATCGTTTTAAAGTTTTATAAATCCTTAGATATTTATAAAGTAAGTATTAATGTATGTTTTATATCAGATTTTGTTAACATTTTTTAATACCTAAATTTTATCTGTTTTTTAATTGTCGGATAGGCTATCATTATATTACTATATTTTCTGATATAGGTCAGGGGGTACTGCCTTAATTATTACAATTTATCGTAATTTCAGATATTTTTTTAAAATAACATCAAAAATTTTATAGCTAACTTTAATTAATCTTTCTTTTAAGTTAGGTCGTTTATTAAAAGCATTTACTTTGCCGTTTTAAAAACCCTTTTAATAAATAACGACGAAATCGTATTTCGTTAATTTTTCCGCGTAATGTAATTATCGTTTTGTAAGTTCTTACGTAATGGTAAAACGGGTAAGGTTTTTGTAATCGGTATAAACTTTAGTTTAATAGAATTTTTTTTAAGTATATGCCTAAATTTTCGAAAAGCTTTAACGATAGCTATAAATTCTTTATTAGGAATACCATAATTTAATTTTGCTTTTTTTTTAATTTGTAAAAATAAAAAGTAATCGGGTAAAATATTTCTTAATTATTTCAATATCCGATTATTACGCTTAATGCGTAATTTAAGAAGTCGGTTTTTAATTTAATTAGGCGTTTTGGATCGTACATAATTAATACTGGTTTATTAATAATTGCGTCTTTAATCTGTTAGAAAACTTTTTTTGTTTTTATCGTCTATTAAAACTCGTTTTTTTTTAGTAAGATTGGATAAAGGTGTCGCAATTTTACTGAAGTATTTGATGAATTTTCGGTAATAGTTAGCGAATCCAATAAATACCTGTATTTCTGTAATAGTAGTAAGTATGAGCCATTTAATAACTGTTATAATCTTTTTCGGATTTATTTTGATATATCTTAAGCTAATGATATATCCTAAATATTCCATTTTCTACGTATGGAATTAACTTTTTTCGGCGTTGATTAACAGGTTAGCGTTTTGTAAAGCTTGAAAAATTTGATAAACGTGTTTTATATAACGTTATGTTTTTTTTTTTTTTTTGAAAAGATTAAAATATCGTCTAAATAACATATAACGAAAATATCTAGGTACTTTCGAAATACGTAATTAATTATTTACTGAAAAGTTGCTGGTACGTTCGTAAGTTTTATTAATGTAATTAAATACTTATACAGTCCGTATTTCGTTTTAAAAGCCGTTTTTTATTTATGTCCTGGCTTGATTCGAATTAAGTTATATCCGCTTGTAAGGTTTAAAGCGGTAAACTATTTGGCTTTTTATAAGCGATCTTTTATTTTGGTAATTAGTAATAAAAATGTCCTATCTTTGATAATAATACTGTTAAAATATTAATAATCCATTATTAACCGTAATTTGCCGTTTTTCTTTTTTGGTACGAAAAACATAAAATATCCGGTTAAAAATATAGATTATTAAATCTATCTTTTTTAAAGTCTGTTTTCCAGGTACGTACGTAAGATATGAAGCTGTGTTACGTTTAAATTATAAATAAGGTAAAATTTGGGTAAAATGCCTTTCTTAAAAATTATTTTATGGTTTTATTTATTATACTTTAATAGTTTCGTTTTAAGCTTTTTTTGAAATAATCGCTTATACTTGCGATATTATGGTGGTACATTAGTTATGTTTTTTTCTGGCTTTTTAGGCTGGTTTTTTAAGATTTCGTTTATGTCGCAAAATTATACCCGGATAATAGTTATGATGCGTCGAATGCGTTTGTTATGCCCTTTCTTTTTTGCGTTTTGTTTCTTTAGGTAGTAAGGTTTTTATCGTATTTTCGTACCTGTATTCGTTGTTTCTTTTTTTTGCTAATCGAATATGGAAATCTCGTTCGTTTTTTTTATTTGTCGATAAGGTATGAAATGGATTTTACCTAGCTAGTATTTTAATCGATTAAAGGGTTATATTGATACAACCATGGCCTTCTTAAGATTATGTCGTAATTTCTTAACGAAACGATATCGAAATTAATTATTTAAATTCGTTTTTTAATAAAAATCTCGAAGTAATTAATTTCGCGTACGATTTTTCCGTTATTATAAGCAAATACCTAACTTTCCGGGTTTTCGATAATATAAAAGTTCTTTTTATTTTTTTTATAGCAATTTAAGTTAATTAACCAATTTCGAAATAATATAATTAGGGCTTAAAGTTCTATAATTTATTATTACGGTATACCAATATATCTTTATTCGTATTTTTAAGGTAACAAGGTTGTTATTAGCTTTTGTTGTCGTATTTAGAACTTTTCTGGAAAGTTTTTATTATTACTTTCGGCTTTCGCCATTTTGAGGTTTTTTTATAGATGGCGTCCCTTTTTTGGAACTTTACGAACTATTAGACTTATTTTGTAAGTCGTTTGTACATTTTCTATATTTGTTTTATCTGGCCTTTTTGGCGGTGCAGCTAAGCTTCAAATTGGAGAATTTTTTCCTTTTGTTAATGTAACCGATTTGCTAGATCGCAAATATCGTCTTCCAGTTTTCCAATAGTTTCCCATCCCTTTTAAGGAATTAATTGGTTCTAATTAAAAAACTTTGCTAACTTTTTTTGTAATACTTTTCGTTTTTAAAGATCTGTTTCGAATATTAACTAAAATCCGATATCGGTAATGGCTTTCTGATAGTGTTTTTCGACAGTTCTTTAAATTAATTCTTTTAGGTCTAATAGTTGCATTATCCGAAATAATATATGGGGTCCTTTTGGGGATATTTTTTGCTTTCCGGTTATGTTAATATTGGTGCTGTATTTTCGACTTTTTTTTATGTAATGGAAACTTCCAATTCCCGATATTATTATTAGTTTTTTTGGTTATATCCCGTCCGGTTATAAAAGTCGAAATTTCTTTCTTATATACGGGTAATTCGTTCGTAAATCCGTTATTCTTTTTCTATATAGACGGGGTATTAAGACTGTTCGTAATTAATAAGGTGAAGGTCCGTATATCGGACCTTTTGAATTTGTTTTTTATTACTACCTGTAAAAAAACCTTGGCCATTTTTAGTCCTTATCGGGCTTTTTTTCGTTCGTCGCCGTAACGAATATGGAATATGTTAATTTGTTTATTGCCGTTTTGACCTTTTAAAGGTTTTTAGGTACCGGGACTTAATATATTTTCTTGTCGGTTTTTTACGGCGACTTACATCGTTTAGTAATATATCTTATTTTGCCGTAATTATAACACTATACCTGGTTTATATTTTGTCGTTAAATAATGTTAAGTTTTATAAGTTTTAAAGCTGTTTTATAAAAAATAGAAGGTATTTTACGTTTTTTCCCCTAATTAGCTTTAAAATGTTTAACCCGTAAACTAAAATATCTTTTTTTTTTCGAATTGCTGATTATCGATTTTTATTATTTCCGTAATATACTTGTCGAATATCGTAAATCGTGGAAACTTGATAATTTTATTTTTAACGTCTTTTTTTTAATTTTTGTAAAATATATTGATTAACGTATCGTTTTTTTATGCGTTTATCCTGTTTTTATTATAAGGTTCCGGAATTCCATAACGTACTTGAAAACTGGTCCTTTTTGATGCAGTTGGAAAATTTATTAAGTTATAATTTGTTTTTTATCCGGATTTTCGAAATTGTTTTTAAGCTTGTTTTCGAAATTAACGTAGTTGGAAAAAATTTCTTTGATAATTTTTTCCTGATCGGATTCCTTTTTTTCCAGAAAATCTTTTATGGTAAATTTAAATTAATCGAAAACATTTTTTTTAGGTAAACCGCAATAACAAAAATTTAATCCTCTAAGTAAATAAACCTTTCGAAATAAAGGTAAATCCGAATCTAAGTTAGGAAACTTTAAACATTCCCTTTTCCGTTATACGGTTAAGGTTTTTTAGGTTTTATTTTACGGGTATTAACCGGAACTGATTAAATTGTTATTATTTAGTTGGTAAGTTATTAAACGGTAGCCTTGAGTTTTTGAATCTTATTTTGGAATTGTTAAGCCGTAAGTTTAAAAGTAATTGTTATTCGTATATTAGTCGATATATTAGCAATTCGAGTATTACTTAAAATTTAATTATGTTATTAAACAAAAGCTTGTAACGTATAACGGTTAGGTTAATTAATTAACTATTAAACTTAATCGTACGGGTTTATATTAATAATAGTATTATAAGAAATTAAATAATAACGATAATATTAATTACGTTTGGTAATAACAAATAACTAAAGATAATTTGGATAATTAAGTTATATTATAAACTGGTATTATTTAAAATTATAGAAAATAATAAGCGTATATATTTTATTTTTAGCTTAAAGCGTTTAAAACTTTTAAACCCTTAAGCCTGTTAAATATTTTAAACGTTGCCATATAGCTTAAGGCGTTTAAGGTGCCAAGACCGTTAAGTTCTTTAAGCCGGTTACGTGACCTGGGGTTACCGTCGGATCTTTTTCCTGAGACTCCAACCGTTCTTGAAGAAGCCAAGCCTTGTTAGGTTATAACACGTTATTAGGTTATAATAGTTTATTTAGCTATAAAGCTTTTTTTAGCCGGATTTTCAAAATTAACGTAATTAAACAAGATTTCTTTAATAATCTTTTTTTAATTCGATTTTTCTTTTTTAAAAGTTTTTATAATAAACTTAAATTAATTAAAAAGTATATCTTTTAAGTAGATTATAATAACGAAAATCTAATCCGTTAAATCTATAAACTTTTAAAACGAAAGTAAATCTAAGCCTAAGTTAAGAAACTTTATACTTTCCTTTTCCGTTATAAAACCTCAGTTTTTTAAACTTTATTTTGCAAATACCTACTTACTAAGTTGCTATTCGCTAATTAATAAGCTTATAAAAAACATTCATACTGAACAGTTCTACAAGGCAAACGCCCGATGGGCCCCCACGTATATAACTCCTTCGCAGCACTATACTCATGCCCCTTTTATTATTAGTTTATGTTGTGTGAGTCTACCACATGGTCATGGTTTGGTGCGAGCCGGCGCGGCTTTGACTGTGACCGCTCGTCATCTGCAATTGCGGAGTTAGGCATTTGTCTGCGATTCCCAGAGGGCGAGAAGAGTAATGCCGCCGGCTCTTTCCATGCCTTTTGTGGTACCTCAAAAGGTGACTTCGGGGACACCCCAGGGGCTTCGTGTGATGTCCTTCCCATGCACTTTATCATTCTGGTCCTCCGATCCACAACGCTATATCTTGCGTATTCCATATTCTCCGAGCTAAGGCAATGTGTAGCCATGTCCAAGAACTATGTTTTTTCCTCTTCGCTTCCCTCCCGCTACCACCCCACCTCTTGGGTTCTACATAATTTGTGCAAGAGGCATTGTTAGGTGCCATCTCGAATGTTTCCGAGAAACCAAGGTTTACTGGAGAGCCATTCAGTGCAGTCACAACGGCGTACATCAGGGTGAACACAAGAACGTATTGCTTCGGAGGTCTGTCGCGGAGCATCGCCTCCCGAATTATAAATTTGCCTCTAGATTCAATTCTCAACCGTGTCACTTTTTCTGGCCCACAATTTGGCTATCGTTTCGCCTCTTCATGGTCATGGCCGCTATGACCGCCGCACCAACTCCACTGCCATCTTCCGCGCTCGTGAGCACGATAGGGTCGCTCTCCCTGTCCTTCGGCCAATCAAGGACTTCGCCCAGCGCCCCGGCCCAGCGCGCCTTGAACGTCGGGTGCTTGTTCGCTACGGAACCATCCGCCGCCACGTGGCCGGACTTGATCCCCTTCATCCTGCAGATCGCTGCTACGCCGCATGTGCAGAGTCTGGCGCCGCGTACTGCGATTAGCTCAGCTAGCCGTTTTGATAATTCCATTTCCTCCGCAGTCGGCTTGAGGCCCAAGACGCTTTCGAAACGCGTACTTCTTTCCTCAAGCGAGTCGTTCTCAAGGCATGAGAGGAAGGCCGTGTCCAAGCTGTATGGCTTCTTTAATGTAGAGACATCCTGCCCCACGAATACGAGGCCCCTGTCGTAGAAGTCGCACATAATCTGTCGGTATATCTCACCCAGGTACAACCCAGCGCTCATTTTCTCGAAGGCTTGTTCGCCAGGCTTGGGGGATTCCTCGTCTATGGCCTTGTCGTATTTGGTTCGTGGCAAGACACGATGAGCGTTATCAAATGCGCCATACTCGCAGTTGATGGCGATAGGGGTGTGGGCCGGCAGGTCGGTCTTCAGTTTCGGTATGGAGTCCAAGTTCTCCATGTACGCTGCATTACACCCCGTTCCGAATATTGCGCCGATAATCGTCTCGGGGTCCTTGTAGGCCGACGCTATCATGGCTCCAGTCGTATCGTTAATGAGCGCGACGATCTTCACCGGTAGGTTCTTTTTACATTTAGTAAGGATTCTTACATGTTCAAGCTTGCGACTCACCCGTTTCGTTATCGCATCTTCTAGTTGCGCTACTACGTCTTGACCCTCCACCCCTTTGATATCGAAGCCTTTTGTCCAGGTCATCAACACGCCATGGTCGATGCGTTCCTGCATTGCCGGATACGAAAATGTGAAACCGAGGGGTATCCTACACAATGGTACGTAAGCAGTTGCATCAGAATGGAAGCTAGATTGTCAACGTACGGTGCGTCGGCGCTGGCTCGTATGTTTCGTTTCGTTATGAAGTCTCCGATGGCATCCGCGACCAAACCCCAGAGTTCCTCGGCAGTTCCGGTTTTAATACCGTCCGGCAACCGAGTAAACTCTTGGTCGACCCCCGTCTCCCCGTTGCGGCCGCGCAGCGTGACCATACATGTCCGCAGGTTCGTACCGCCCAGGTCTACCGTAAGATACTGCCCCTCCTCGTGACCACTCGGGAAGCCAATAACCCATGTGATGTTCATCGCCTATGTACCGTGAACGTCTATTCCGTAAAGGTGACTGGACCCGGACTCACGATATTCTGGCCATCCTTCTCTAAACCCTCGCGGAGCTCTTGCTCAAACCGCTGGCTGATCTGCTTGAGCTTCGCCGTGTCGACGGTGAACTGCTCCTCGATAGACTTCAACACGCCCCGGAGGTTTTCTGGGAGATTCGGACTGTCCATATTTGCTTCTTCTTTCTTCGAGGAGTACTGGGATTTGTGGTTCGCTCCCAAGGAGTACAATAACAGTCTGTGTCACCACAGCGCGATATTGTACCAACAAGTTCTTATTACGACAAGACTCTGTTTACTCCGATGCAAAATGCAGCCAATAGGCAACAGTTGTACCAAGTGGGAAATGGCAAAAGTGACTTTGACCCTCTAATATACCACGTGCTAGTATATCTGCCGTCGAAACTTGAAAAGTCCATACGCGGCCAGCTATTCTTGGTCCGCGCTCATCATGACGTCAAAAGAGGTAGTATACTGATTGCACGGAACATTTTGCCCGACGTTTGGGACGGTGGGTCTGGAGTGGCATTTTATGTCTCTCGGACAGACCTGGCCCAAACAAATAGAATATAATAAAATAAAAAGCTTGGATGGTGTCTGAAAAATTGGGGTCTAGAAGGCTCCAATCAGGCACCCCTCGTGAGCCCACCAGGCGCTGTAAAAAAGGTTTCGATCAGCCTAAGTGGCTTGGGGAGATCTTTCCCTCCTTAAGAGTTAGAGCTGTCAATATAGCCTCAATTTCTTCTGTGACAGCAGGCTAAAACAGTCCACTCGAATGCCCCAGTACTGTCATTACCAAATTGGCCAGGCGGTGCGGAAAATAAATTGTCCCTGTTGCGCTTATCAAACTGTATTATCAAGTTTAAATTCAATCTCAAAGCGAAAATTACCAGCATAAAAGAGTTGTACCATTTATTAGTTACGCAAATCTGGGTTAATAATAATTCTTCAGATTTTCCATGAAATTAGGTAATTGTGTTGTTAGTGCAATATATAGGGAATCTGGGAAAGGTGCAAACTATTTATCGGCATGGCCTGATTCGCATTCCCCCGGATCCTCCCACCTTCGAGAATACCAGGGCTTGGCTCTATGTCATCCCGCTCGAACTTGCATCCCGTCATGACCTTCTCTTACCCAAATGACGCTTGCGCTATGGTATCGTAGTATGCGTATAACATGGTCACAATTCATTTTGGCTTGGTTAGGATGCTGAATTATCCTCCTGCATAGATAATTAGACCTGCTTTCAAAAGCTTATCTTTCTACCGAGTCTCGTGATATCAAAGAGTAGATGTAACAGGGAAGTCTGTTGATATGGCGATGCATCCCTACTCGATGCCGCTACGGGATTTCATCCCGTCAAGATGCATATTATTAGCTCTGTTAAGAGCGTACCCAGGTCTCTATGGATATATCTAACTCGGACATGATTTGTTTCACATCTAATAAGGCCTTGAATTATGCGCATTATTGCTCAGCCCCATAGGCAGAATATGGTCCATGAGTTTGTTTCAATTGTAGGAGTTGAACGGGCAACCATACATGTCAAAGCCATTGCCAGCGTCTTGCAAGATCCGGGGAATGATGCATCCTACTCGCCACATGGGACATGATAGCAAGTTCCATTTCACATCAGGATAATTTCCAAGCGCTTCGCAGAACGCAGGGGCGTATAAGTCCCTTAGCAGCTTCATCTGCGCCCATATTAAGTCAAACACCCCCTTCACGCACCACCCCCTTCACGCCCCACCGAAACTTCGAGACCCTGACCCCATCTTCAACCATTATTTAAACCAATCAAACAACGTCTCCTTAGAAAAAGAAACATATCATTTTAATCCTCAGATTCTGGCGATTCTAACGATATGGGTATCGCTGCTCAATTGCGTGCTGCTAAGGCGATTGACGAGGTTGCAGACGGGAGGTCCATTCGGGCCGCCTCCAAGCGGTACTGTCAGACCCAGTTGAGGTCGATCATACAACTACGCCTTGGCTCCGTTTGATCAGCTACTCAAGGGGGGATAACTTCATACACCTAGTGTTTCCTTTTCTCTCGGCTACAGCTGTATCTACGTGTATTTAAGGAGGGCTCACCACCCTCACTTTCTGTAGAAGACCTTCTAGAGGTCATGCAACCTTCAATACACTTCTTCTTTAGTTATATGCTTCAGTGCGTGATGCAGGGTCTCACAGGTACCAAGTTGAACGCACTTATTTGCGCCGCAGAATTGAAGGCATACAGACCCGAGAGGAGTATAACAAGGATCGCCAGAAGGTATCCGAGGTCCTTGAAGACCGTTTAGCTAAATGGATCGTGACCCAGGGCCAGCTTGGGTACGCTCCTCCTCATGCTCGATTTCGTGCGTACGCGCAACGGCTTCTCGTTAACTCTAACAGCCGCGAACGCCTAGGAAAGAAGTGGGTGACGCGATTTCTTCAACGCCATCATGAAATCAGGACTCTCAAGGGTAGGGCTATTGATTATAGGCGCTTAAACGGGGCTACGGAGGCCACTTGCAACGTGTTATTCGACCGCCTAGCCCTGCCGGAAATACGGAAGATATATTCCCGGAATAGATACAACGCCGATAAGTTCGGGGTGA